>SNQJ01S0029336.1:64717-76137 GCA_010110895.2 Picea sitchensis | reverse complement strand
TCTTTTAGGATTCTTAGATTGGCTAACGGAGCCATTAAACCCGTCAGAATGAGTTACACCAAACGACTTGGGTTATTTATACAACCCCGGACTTGACTCACTCTTCCAGTTGACGGACAGTCAATTTCGCCCGTCAACAAGCCTGAGAAGGAAAATTTATGGCTAGAGGCTCTTGTTTCCCTACCGTGACTATGGTCATAGTCCTCAGAGGAATCCATGATACCTAAGCCCTCACACTGGAATCCATATTCAACTTCGATGTGAAATGATACCTAGAGAGGGATTGTGTTGTTCTTTCCAGGTGTTGTTCATGGTGCTTGAGCTTGAGAAGGTTAAATTAAGGTCTAATGTTGTTATTTTCCCCATACAATTTTTATTCCTAGAGAAACATTTCTAGTGCACAATATATACTCATGGTGCTTGTATCCTACTTGAAGGCTAAAGACGCCCTACAAGGTTCCTATGTTTTCGTTTGAGTACTTGTTCAAGGATCTTGATCTTGAGAAGCTTCAATAAAATGCTAAAACACTTTTTTAGTATTTCATTATGGTTAGGGCCTTGTAAACCATCCATGTTCTCTTTTGGTGGTTTAAGGACAAGTTCATGGCACTTGAGCCTAAGAAGCTATGTTTAGGTATTGAGGTTGTTGTTTCCATCCGTCAAAAAATGCTAAGGGCCTTGGTTATTATTTCCCTACCATGAATGTTCAAGGCCTCAAGACCCATATATGATGCATACAACATCTTAATGGAACCCATATCCAACTCTAATGGAAAATACCCCTTAATGAGGGCCCATGTCATTGTTTCTAGTTTTGTTCATGGTTCAACACAAGAAGGTTAAATTAGGGATTACAACCCTTATTTGTCCCTTTTACCATTTTTAGGCATCCATACCCATTTCTAGTGTACAAAACCCACTCATGGCACATGTATCACACTCAAACGTCTAAAAAGAACCCTTCTAGAGGATCCAAATGTTGGTTATATGACTTATTGAAGGCTCTTGAGATTAAGAAGATTCAATATACAGAGGGAGAAGTTAGAGCTATGAATGTTGATCAATATTTTAGTTAAGAGGCTCATTTGGTGCAAACTCATGATGAAAAATTATATGTTCATCATATCGACTACTAACATGTCTAGTTCAATCCCCATATTGACCTTCAGGTGAATGAAATGTATTGATCTCCTAGTGAATTTTTGCAATGTCATGGTGACGGGTTCCAGACTAAGAGTCCACCTTCCTCACCTCATCTATCTAGTGCATGAAGAAGAGATCCAAGACATGTTCATTGGACGAAATTGCTCCATTGATCCTTAAAGGTAAGTTACCTAAATGAACTATTGATCGAGGGTGAAACAAAATTATTAAAGACTATTTTAAATTTAAAAAAAATGATACATCTAAATGTCAATTATTTTTATCCTTTTTAAAATCACACAGTTTAGTTGTTGCTAGGAAAATTCTCAACATAAGGAAAGTTAAAAGTTCTTAGACCACTAATCATGTTGTTATAAATATTCGAGGTGCATTTAATACAATTGGAAACAATATTCGTTTGAAAGATCATAATGTATCTTATCGTGTATTATAAAAATCGTTTGTAAACAAGACCACAAGAAAGTGTCACTTTTTGACAAACACATCTCACATTTTTAAAGTATGTACCAAAATGATTCAAAAGTATTATATTAGAAGAGAAAACATTGACAACCCGACCAACCAAATTATTTGACCTTCATTGACAGGTTTCCTCATTCTGATATGAAGTTAATTGGAGTGGTTAATAGACTAGTCCATAATTTTTGGCATGAACATATGATGCCTTCATCCAATCATAAGAGGCTACTAAAGTTGAGAAAAGGTTCTGGTGATTCTGAATACCATGTTAAACACATTCTTGACATGTCATAGATGAAAATTTATGAGAGATTCAAGAATGAGGACAAGGAGATGGACCTTTGATAAAGATCTTTCGAGAAACAAAAACATCGATCTATTAGAATATGCATAGATCGTAACCCATGCTCCTTTAGACAACACATAGAATTTGGTTATTATTATGACACATACATAGAATTTGGTTATTATTATGACACACATATCCACATCCATTGTGTTTTTCATACTAACCATGTGCAAGAATGTTGAGGCATACAACCACCAATTTCATCAAAAGACTTTATTCATAGCATCATGTCCAAGGCCCAATGGGAAAATAATATGAAAAATATTTTATAGATTGGACATGTCCCAAGTGTAGTGGATTTGCATTATTAAGCCAATGCATTCATGAAAGTAAAAACCATGAATTTGGAAAGATGGTGGTTGACATGCAAAGCTTCAAATATGTTACTTATGAATAAGAGTATGGGAAAGAAAGAAAAATATAGCTTTGGTGATATCACAAGTGAGAATACATTCTTTTAAATCAGACTTGAAATTTTTACATATATTTTGAAAATATAACATTCTAATTATGATCTAATTTTTGTGTCAATGAATACAAGTATGTAATTTCATGAAGAGATTTTTCGAAAAAATCCATCAATATGTTCAACATGCCCATGTAGTATGATGAAGCAATTTAAAATATGCATTTTTTCTTTAAATACAATATATTTAACTTGCATCCATAGTTGACATTGACATTGTTGACATTGGACTTGGCATTGAAATTGTTGACATTGGACTTGGTTGCTCATAAGAGCTCAAACAATACACCAACTACCATAATTTTACACTCCATATAAAGAGCAGTGCACTTCAAATTTGAGTTCCAAGTGTTGACTCAAAAAAAAATTATTATTAGTTTATGTCTCATCATTTGTTATTCAAGCAATACATAAAAATTGAAATCAAATGTTTAAAATGAATATTCTGATCATATATTTTTTTGGAGAATGAATCAATCTTTCCAAAAAGATTACCTGAAAGCGTTTCGAGTGTGTCAAATATAATGATACAAAATTGAAGTGTCATCGGTGTTGAAATATTGTAACTGCAAAGAGTATTATATTTATTATTGATGTATTATTAATTAGATCAATCCCCTTTTATGGATTGATCATGTCGGGTATTGTAAATGACCAAAACCCCTTTTGCAGATTGGTCAAACCCTAATTGTAATAGGCTAAATGAAAAGTCAACCCCAGAATATATTAAAGTGGTTATAAACACCCAGAATGAGAATTCGGCCCTGCCAGTGAAAATACACCTCTGTTCAACACCTACCAGATTGTATAAATAAGAGAGATTAGCGCCTCATGTGTTCACTCACTCACTTTTTCATTAGAGCGCAAGTTCAGAGATGTAGTTGGAGAAGAAGGAAGAGAGAGAGAGAGGCACATTCTTGGGATATGACTTTTTGTATTGTGAGTTTTCTCTTGCTATTGTATTGGCTATCTATATTAGGGAAGTTTTTGCTGGGTTTTCTCCCCCATGAGGATTTCCCATGATAAATGATGTGTCTCTTGTGATTGTGTATTTCTCAGTGATCCTATATATGCTATGATTAATATCTAGTGAATTGAAAAGAAAACTAATAATAGATTAAACCTTAACATGGCATCAGAGGTAAGCTGAAGAGAGCATATTTCACAAGAAGAAGAAAAACGTCATTGTTTCCATACATGCAAATTAGGGTTTTTTATTGAATAAGAATTTCATCCCCAAATACATCTATAAAAGTGCACCCTTCCTCAAGGAACACTTTGGCATCATCAGCGCACCTTTTCAGTGGCTAGATCTCCAGGAAAGTGAAACCCTAGTTTTCACCAGGTACTAGAAAACCAGAAGTACCAGAAAACTAGAAGCACCAATTCAGAAATCCACTGATCAAGTTTGAATAGGTAAAAGTTAGATTTTTTGAAATCTAACCACATCAAGATACTCACCTTAGCCAAGCGCACCTCCTGGTAAGTTCAGAATTCAATTTTGAACATTTTCATTTTCGGTCATTTTCCTAGCTCCATGTAAAAGATGTCTACAAGCACTAAGCTTGTTGACAAGCTAGAAGGTGTGGAAAACTTCCCTTCCTATAAGTATAGGATTGGAATCATTCTTGAAGAGAGTGACCTAGAAAGATTCATTAAAGAAGAAGTACCAGAACCCATTGATGTTGCAGATAAAGAAAAGCACCAAAAGGACACAATTAGGGCTAAGAGAATCATTGCAGATTCTATCAAAGATCACTTGATTCCTCAAGTATATTCAAAGAAGAATCCAAAATAAATGTGTGATTCCCTAACCATATTATATGAAGGAAAGAACATAAATCGAAAGATGAATATAAGAATTCAACTCAATAATACAAGGATGCAGAAAGGAGAAACGATCCAGGAATATTTCTCCAGAATATCATAATTCAAAGAACAACTAGAAGCAATTGGAGATACCATAGATGAAGACAAACTCATAATGACGACCCTTAATGGTCTCACAATACCTTGTTATGCATTCATCCAAACTATTTGTTCCAGAATGGAGAAACTAAAATTTGACAATCTTTGGAAAGAATGTATTCAAGAAGAATCAAGAGTAGCTAACTGAGAATAATTACTATGAAGAGATGAACATCATTCCCTAGCTACTCAAACTAAGGGAGGAAGAAAGAAGTCTCATTTCCAGAAAGGAACTCATAAAGAGTCTCAATCCCAAAAAAAAATCATACATAAATAATCTCAACTAAAGAGATTCCAGAAGAAAGGACAAAGAAAAGAAATAGACTTTTTATCTTACCAATGCTACCATTGTGACAAGATGGGACATATTTTGAGACATTTTCCAGCTAGACGAGAAGAATAAAAGAGAAAAAATAAGAGACATCATGCCCATGCAGTTGAAGATGAAGATCCACCCACAAAGATGTTAAAAGAATGAATTGAAGACTATGTTCTAATATCGGCCCTCTCAGGATCAATAGAACCTGGAGAGAACACTTGGCTCATTGATAGTGGTGCTTCCAAGCACATGACGGGTCAAAGAGACATTCTCTCTTGCCTTTTAGAAAATAAGTTTTCTCATAAATGTACGCTTGGAGATGATTATCAATACCCTATCAAGGGAGTAGGAGAATCAAAGTACAAGCTGAATTCAAGAACTCCAATGAAGATGAAGGATGTACTCTATGTACCAGGTTTGAAAAAGAACCTACTCTCCATATCATCTTTAGAAAATAAAGTCTTCAAACTTGCCTTTATAGATGGAGAAGTTCTTATGTGGGCTAAAGGAAAAACCATGAAATAAGCAATTGTTATTGGAAAAGATGAAGGTGGCTTGTATAATCTAAAGGGTCACTCAAAAGCATCCATGACCCATGCCATTGAGAATCCATGTGAAATTTGGCATATAATATTATCCCACATCAACTACAAGGCATTACCATATGTATGCAAGGCAATCATAGGTCTACCATAACTCAAGGTTGACCATGAAGGTGTGTGCAATGGATGTGCACAAGGGAAGAACATCAAGAACCCTTTTTCGAAGAGAGTCAGTAAAGCAGAAGGAGTCCTATAACCCATTCACTCAGATGTGTGTGGCCCAATTCCATCATCCTCCATCAATGGGTAGGTATACTATGTATCTATTATTGATGACTATTCTCGTAAAACCTACGTTTACTTTTTGAAATCAAAAGATGAAGTGTTCAGTAAATTCAAGGAATTCAAAGCCTTGATAGAGAATCTTTTTGAAAGAAAGATCAAGATACTTAGGTCAGATAATGGAGGAGAATATACCTAAAAAGAGCTTGTAAACAATTGCAAAGATGTCGATATCAAGAGGGAGCTCACCACTCCCTACAATCCTCAACAAAATGGTGTAGTAGAAAGAAAGAACATAACTATAATGGAAGCAGTGAAGACCATGATCCATGATCAAGATCTTCCAATGTGCTTATTTGAAAAAGCAGTAAAAACAACAGTATATGTACAAAATCAATTGTCCCATAGTGCACTTGGGTTCAAGACCCCTGAAGAGATGTTCTCCGGAAAGAATCCAGAAGTAAGCCATCACAAAATATCTGGTTGCCCATTATTTGTACATATTCCAAAAGAGAAGAGAAACAAGCTGGACCCTTTAGGAAAGAAGGGAATATTTGTTGGATATTGTGAAGTCTCTAGGGCCTTCAGATTTTATATACCAATTCACCATCATATTGAGATTAGCAAGAATTTGACCTTTGATGAATATGTAGCACTCAAGAAATCAAGAAGATTCCAGCTTGAATAAGTATATGAAGAGGAACCTGTAGTTCCCAGAGTTGCAGAACCAGTGAGGGAAGTCATATCTTCCCCTGATGACTAAATTCTAGAATATCATGACATAGTAGAATTTCAATAACCTCCCTAGATGATGATCTCCCACAAGAGAAATCCATCTTGGGCAAGGGAACTCATTCAAGATGGAGAGAAGTATGGTGTCCCTAAAGGAACCATGAGACAAGTAAAGAGACCTAATCCATTCTCCAATTATATGGCTTTGTTGTGTGATCTCTTAGAGAAGTAGCCTACCTACTTTGAAGAAGCTATTCAAAAGAAAGAATGGGCACATTCCATGACAGAAGAATACCAGTCCATCATAAGAAATGATGTATGGGAAATAGTTCCCAGACCGAAGAGCAAGGATGTGGTATCTTCCAAATGGTTTTTCAAAATAAAGCATGTTGTTGATGGAATTATTGAGAAGTATAAAGCAAGGTTTGTTGCTCATGGATTTTCTCAAAAGGAAGGCATTGACCATGAAGAGACATTTGCTCCTATAGCCAGATACACTTCGATCAGAGCCATCATATCCCTTGCAGCTAAGATGAAATGGAATTTACACCAGCTGGATGTAAAGAAAGCTTTCCTAAATGGTTTCATCGAAGAAGAAGTGTATATAGAACAACCTCAAGTATTTGAAGTTGAAGACAGGAAGACTCATGTCTAAAAGTTGAAGAAGGCTTTGTACGGATTGAAGCAAGCTCCTAGTATAGGTCTACATTTTAGATGTTAGTTCTTAGATGGCAGTAATGAATGAATCACGACTTCTTATCTGCATTTAAGATGGCAGTAATGAATGAATCACCCCCTTAGATATGTGCTATAATTTTGCGTTTCCTTGCATCAGTAAATCCATGGCGTAGGGGTAAGCATAAGCTTCGTGGTTGCTTGTAAATCCATGGTGTAGGAGTAAGCATAAGCTTCGCAGTTGAAAATTGTTTGTGTAGTACCATGGATGGAGAACACTGCAGCGTGAAAGAGGGGCAACGTTAGGTTAAGACTAGAGGTAGGGTTTGTTGTGTTGAGTTGTTTAGAAATTTCTTATAAAAACTGTTTGTGTAGTAGCATGGATGGAGAACACTTCCGCCTGAAAGAGGAGCATCGTTTGGTTAAGACTAGGGGAAGGGTTTGTTGTGTTGGTTTGTTTAGAACTTTCTTATAAAAATTGTTTGTGTAGTAGCATGGATGGAGAACACTACAGCCTGAAAGAGGAGAAGCGTTTGGTTAAGACTAGGGGAAGGGTTTGTTGTGTTGGGTTGTTTAGAACTTTCTTATAAAAACTGTTTGTGTAGTACCATGGATGGAGAACATTGCAGGGTGAAAGAGGATCAGTTTTTGGTTAAGATTAGGGGAAGGGTTTGTTGTGTTGGGTTGTTAGAACTTTCTTATATAAGTGAAAGTGAAAGGGTTGATTGTGGGGTTGGGGTTGGAGTTGAAGTTTAACATCTTTGTAAATAAGGAATGTGTGTACCTGATATAAATTTAATTTTGGTTTTTATATATTTTGTGTAAATGTTTTAAATGTATATTTTGGGGATTTTTCCTATTTTCATAATACAGATGGAAGAGAATTAATCATTATTTATAACAAATAATTAGATTTATTTTAAATTTCATTTTATAGATTGGGAAGAATATATAGAGTTTAGCCTATTCAATATTAAGAACATACAAAGTTCTTCAAAGAAATTATAAAAACAAACAAAATCAAATTAAAATGAAAGACTTTATTTTTATGATCAATTGTACTTTAAAATAGATTGTTTAAATATTGAAATGTTTTTTGAAACCTTCCATGTTTTAGGTGGCCCTCAAAAAAATTATAAAAACAAATAAAATCAAATTAAAATGAAAGACTTTATCTTTATGATCAGTTGTACTTTAAAATAGATTGTTTAAATAGTGATTGAATTGTTTTTTGAAACCTTCAATGTTTTAGGTGGCCCTCGAAGAAATTATAAAAACAAACAATATCAAATTAAAATGAATGACTTTATCTTTATGATCAAAATTGTACTTTAAAATAGATTGTTTAAATAGTGACTGGAATGTTTTTTGAAACCTTCCATGTTTTAGGTGGCCCTCAAAGAAATTATAAAAACAAAAAAAATCAAATTAAAATGAAAGACTTTATCTTTATGATCAGTTGTACTTTAAAATAGATTGTTTAAATAGTGATTGAAATGTTTTTTGAAACCTTCAATGTTTTAGGTCGCCTCTTCAGCCAATAAATGAAGCTTTAATAATGCTAGAAAAAAGTGTTAAGGTAAGATAAAATAGGAAAATGATAGGCTAGGTATGGGCACCGAATGTAACTCCACAATTGGATGTCTTTCATTAACTTTATACCTTAATAAATATACATTTGGATGAGTGTTGGTCTTTTTCTTCCAAATGACTCTTCCTATCACCTAAGAATCTTCACATTTCTACTATTTACAATATTATTTACAAATTACCATAATGAGAGGATTAGGTAGAAACAATAAACATTTGTTTCCTATTTAATCTTGCCCTAGCTCTAGCATTATGAAAAATTCATTCTCCTCCAATTATGGGTGGAGGGTCCACTCAAAACATTGGAGGTTTCAAAAGAAATTTCAAGCACTATGATGAACAACTCCAAGAACCTACATACTCAAATAGTTCTTTTAAACTGGTTAAATTAATTTACTAAAACATTTTTAAAATATATGTGTATTAAATCACTAAATAAATAAGAATAACACATTATGCCTTGTGTCATACACCTTGGACTCTTATAATGGAGTAGGGAATAAATGAAGAGCAATGCTAGAGAATAAATGTAGAGCAGTGGCATGGAATAACTATTGATTAGTGGAAAGGAATACATGTAGAGTAGTGGGTTAGAAGAAAACAAATTGTGTAAGTTTTATCTTAATTTCTCCAAAAGTATGTTATTTCTAAGCACTTTTGTTAAAAGCACAGAGACTTTGTATTGCAACTATTTAGTTGTTGAATAATATATTGAGTGTGCAACATGGTTTTTTCCTCTTGAAAGGGTTTTCCCCATGATATCATGTTGTTAATGGTTTGTTATTTATTTCATTTGTTCACCACTGTACACATTCTTCTCTCACAGATTATTGTAAGAAGCACATTCCACACCTCTTCTTCCTTTCATTTGGTATCGAATCTTGATCACCTCGGATCTAAGTTCTTAGGGTCAATTTTTTATTATCTAATCTTTGTTTGAGTGGGAGCTTGTGTAGAAGGAAATATTTTTGCAAGGAAATGGTGAGCACATCTAGATTAGAAATGGGGAAGTTTAATGGCACTAAGTTTATGATGTGAAAGCTCAATATGAAGGATCTTCTCATAGATCGAGATCTATCAGTTGCAATATCTGGTACTAAACACAATAGTATGAAATATGAAGAGTGGTTGTTGTGGAGAGAAAGATGAGAAGCCTTATCATGATTTGTTTGGATGATTCAATATTTTTGAATGTTTCTGAAGGAAAAAATGCAATGAATCTTTGGAAGAAGTTAGGGGATTTATATTAGGTTAAATCCTTAGTTCGTAAATTTTTTCTACAAAAAAATTGGTTTCCTTGAGTGTGGGTGATGGCAATTATATAGCTCAGTACCTAAATGAATTTAATACTATTGTGACCTAGCTGATATTAGTTAGAGTGAAGATGGAAGATGAGGATCATTGTATGACCCTTTTGTGTTATTTTCCAGATTCATGAGACAATTGATGGCCATTGGAAGCACTGTAAAAACATCGGTGCTTAATGAGGTCGCCGTTGCTTTTCTATGAGAAGAGGTGAGGTGGAAATATTCTAAATCTACCAAGGAGGCCTTGGCTATTCATGAACTATTGAAGGATAAAGGAAAGAAGAGAAAAAAGGGTAGATACAAATCCCATGGGAGACATAAGTCTCTTCGAAAGTCCAAGAAAATATGTTGGAATTGTGGCAAGATTGGGCATTTTAGAAGGGATTGCGAGGAAGAGAAGAATAAAATTACGAAGGAAAATAATGATTTTGATGATGAGTCTAAAAAATAATCTAAAGAGGATGGTGGAGATGCCTTTGTTGCAACTTTGGCAACATGTGTAAGCTAGAGTGCATGGTTGATAGAGAGCTTTCGTCCATATGCCTTTCAATTAGCATTGGTTTTAAGTGTATGAGAAATATGATGGTGGGATGGTATACCTTGGTGATGTCTCTCCTCTCAGTATAGTTGGTTGTGGTAGAGTCTTGATCAAATTCCCTGATGGTAGAGTAAAGCAGACGATTGGAGTTTTTCACATTCTAGGTCCGGAACAAAACATAATATAAATACGCATACTTAATTATGTGGGTGTGTAGGTCATTTTCTCTAACAAAGGGTGTAAGATGGCTCAAGGAGATATGGTACTCACTAATGGTGTTTGTGTGGGAACTTGGTTTTATCTTGATGCATACACTATTGAGTGTAATAGTTCCTTAATTTTTTCAATGGAGAGATCAATAGGATATACTCCCTCACAATCAAATCCTCCTAAACAAACTCTTGCTTTAGAAAGTAAGTTACCTATAGAGAATACAATGTTATAGCACCAAAGATTGATCCATATGGGTGAGAAGGGCCTATGGGCTTTGAAAAACAAAAATATTGTTGATGGATTGAATGATTGTTCTCTTGAAGTTGATTTTGAGTATTGCATATATGGAAAAGATAACCATGTTCAATTTACTATTATTCTCATAAATCTTCTCGGTTGTTGGACTTAATTCATTTTGATATATTTGGTCAAGTTAAATTTATTTTCATTTCTAAGGATTTATATTATGTGTCATTTATTGATGATTATTCTAGAAGGACATGGGCGTAATTTTTGGCACTAAATATGAGGTTTTTACTTGGTTTAAGGAGCTTAAATATCTCTTGGAAAATTAGACTGGTAGGAAGACTATGGTGTTGTGGGTTGATAATGTCGATGAGTTTTTTTGCCTATCGAGTTTGATAAGTTTTTTAAGGAGAATGGAATTGAAAGACATAAGAAACCACCATATACCCCTTAGTGTAACATCCCGCTCTGGCGCACTTACCAAACTTATTCTTTGAGGACACTTGCTCGCAAGTGATCTGGATTTTTATGATGATAAAACTGTTTCCTTCATTATGATGCGTTAAGTTA
>SNQJ01S0029336.1:21656-64707 GCA_010110895.2 Picea sitchensis | reverse complement strand
GGCGACAACAACCATACCTATTAACGCTATTTAAATACGGTGTTTATAAAAGAGTCCTTTAATTTTTGTCGAATTTTATATTAAGGATATATAGGTTTTGACCCTTATAATTTTTTATATTAAACGAAACCCTAATACTGTTATGACTGCGTTTATAGACGATCTCATATTATAAATAAATTAGCACGATGCCCTTTTAAACAGAATGGTATGGAGTTTATTCAAGCTAACGTCAATTAAAATGTGATAGGGTTGATATATAGGTTTTGACCCTTATAAATTTTGATACTTAAACGAATCCCTAATACTGTTATGGCTGCGTTTGTAGACGATCCCATATTATAAATAAATTTGCATGATGCCCTTTTAAACAGAATGGTATGGAAATTTTTAAGCTGACGTCAATTATAATGTGATATGGTTGATATATATATTGACTAATAAAAATGGTTGCCCTTGCCATTTAAAAATTAATATTGTCATTTATGATTTTCCAAGAAATGTGTCATTAATTTAGGGTTACTTTATTTTCCATTCTAATTAGAATGTTATTTTCCAGTATGAGATATATCGTTAATTTCGAGGTGAGGTTACTACTCAATTCCCCATGTGATGTCTTTAGGTCGATATATTGCTATTTAAATAAGCTCCTTAAATAATGGAAATGCTATATCTCGTCATTTCTAAATAAAAATGATTCATTGATATACTCACTTAACAATGAACGTTACTATCTGAATACATTTAATATCGGAATATATTAATTATCAATGGGATGTTATCATTCAATATCATTGAGATGTTATTAAGGTTTTATACTAATACTTAAGTAGGCTCATTAAGTGTTGAAATGCTATCCCTTGTCATTTGCAATTATGATGGTTTATAGAATATTCAAGTATGTTGTTATTTTAGGTGGTGTTAATTATGGTTATTTAATATATGTCATTTCAATATGATAATGGTTGTATTTGTCATTTTCAATCATGAGGGCAGATTGATATATTCAAGTATGTTGTTATTTTAGGTGGTGTTAATTATGGTTATTTAAAATGTGTCATTTCAATATGATAATGGTTACATTCTGTCATTGCAATCATGATGGCATTTTGATAAATTCAATTATATTGTTATTTAGGGTGTGATGTTAATTATATTGAATTGTGAGGAGGATCATATATCGATGTAAATAAAGGGTAAAATTTTAGTGACTGGTGTTCCCTGGAAAAAAATGGCAGTGGACCTTTCTTAATGCGATTAAAACCGTGGTTACTTGTATTGGTAAAATATAAATATATATATATAACTTTTTCACCCGTCATTTGAATGGTAGTCGTGACAAGGCGGTACGTTACACTTATCAAAACGAGATTTGCAAAATTGATGAATAGAACATTGATGGAGAGAGCTAGAAGTATGCTAAGTGGAGTTGGCTTAGAGAAACGTTTCTAGGTAGAAGTAGTTTCTATTGAATGTTACTTGATTAATAGATCTCCCACATTAGTTCCTTTGAATAAGACCCCTGTGGAGGTATGGAAAAGCAAGAATCCCTCACTTCAACATCTTTGTGTTTTTTGTTGTGAGGCATATGCTCATGTGTCTAAAGAGAAGTGATCAAAGTTGGATAAACATGTTGCAAAATGTATATTCATTAGTGATGACATTGGTGTGAAAGGGTACAAGATTTGTGAAAGGGTGCAAGCTTTAGTTGACCTCGCTCCATGGTGGTAATTTTTTTATTCTTTTCGTACTTTAAATCACTTGTTCTAAAATTAGCCATATTTTTTTCTAAATCCTGAAAATCTTTGGGTAACCCAAACTTGGGCAGCTGAAGCTCAATCATCACTTCATTGATATTCTCCCAACATCTGAGGCTTTCAGTCCATGTTTCCTACATTTTGTATTTTGGCTCAATATCATATTGTACCCATCATTCTACGACCACATGCATCCTAGTAATGTTTTCCTTGGTAAGAATTTTGATGTCATGATCCTCTTGGCCCCATAATTTATTTATTTCTCTTATATAATCCACTTGATCTAAATTCTTAGCTACCTATCAATCCATTTCATCATTCATTTGTAAACCACTCCACATAACAAAGTTTATTCATGACAGTCAACAATCCTCTTAACAAAAGAATCCCAAAGTAGCTTATACATGCTATGTTCTTCTAGAAAATATGCCTTTAAAATCAAAACATATTGATTAGTGTCTTTGTAGTACTCGACATGATGTCAAATAGATTCTATCTCTTTTCTCATGGAATTTACTTCCCTTTCCTCTTCCTCGTCTTTGTCAATCGTGGTGTGTGACATCACCAGTCCCAATCCCAACAACTCACTGACCCAAGCCTTCTTTGTATCATACAAATTTTCTTTTGATGTTACCAATACAACACCGTCTATGGTTAGTTTCCTATTGTTTCATTTTCTTCTCACAAGTGATTGTCTTTCCCTATCATAAGCAATTGATTATATATCAACAACCTCATCCAATGGTTCGAATGTCTACTGGTCATCCGATGCCAACATAATTTCTAGACTCCCTAGTGTGTGAAAATTCTCAATAATATGTGCCTTACCTTTATCCATAGTAGATATATGTTTCTTAACCTCCTCAACATCTAGGCCTATCCTTTGTTATTTGCTTCATTGATCATTTTGTTTCTTTGATTTTATTATCCACTCATCCATTTTCCCCATTACTGTATCTACAACCTATTCTTGTCATAATATATCACCTTATTTTCTTGTTGAGAGATCTTCTTGTTTCTTTTCATCACTAGGTAAACACAGTGTATATGGAATAGCATTTTCTTCTGTATTGGTTTGAACAAAGGTTTGTTCATTTGTACTAGTTTCCAGCATTGCTTTTAACTATCCCTGCCCTAGCTTCGGTACTTTAACAATATTTTACATCCATAACACTATGCCACCATCTTCATATTCATCAATTTCCTTTTCTTTAATGCGCTCTGGGATAACTCGTTCTTTTAGTTCATGTGGTACTTCTTTAGTGGGATTTTGTGTTGTTTCACCAATATTTGTATCCAAAGGTATTTCCTTAGCACCTTGATTGAACCTAGATGTTTTACTAATATTTGTATTAGTGGCATATACAACTGGGACCTTTAGTGTCACCACCTCTTCCTCGTCATCCTTTGTAAGATCTGTAATTCCTTGAGGGACAATTTTTGTGTGAGGAAGAACCTTTAGAAGACTAATTGGTTCTTCTATTGCTAGTTGAGTTTCTTCTATATGTTTGGATGTTTCTTACTTTTTCTTTCATCCATGTTTCTCTACTTGTTATTTTTGTCCATTTCCCCCTTCTCCTTGCTTCTTTGATCCCTTAGATCCTCCTTACTTTGTTCTAAATTTTCCCCAATTATTCTTTGTGCAAGTTCTTCCTAACCACTATGTTCTGCCTCTTTTATATGTAGATAATATTTTGTCCTTATTTGAAGTTCCTATTCTTGAGATGCATTATTTTTCTCTTCTTCAATGACCAGACACTAAGCTTTATCCTTCATTCGGATTTCTTCTGCTCTCCTAGCTTCTTCAACTTCCCACTCAATTATCACACCCTGGACAACAGTTGTAGCAATTTGTGTTGTGATTTCTACTTGTTTGTCTATGGAGAGAGTTTTGAAAATAGTCATATTGGGTTAAGTTTTTCTATGAAGAACCTCATCCAACTTTGTGCATTTTCAGTGAAAACCTCATCATCGAATTTGTCATGGGAATATGACCAAGATGATGCAAATTGTTCATAACGTTTAAGCATGAGACCTTTGGGATCAGGCTTGTGATACCTTCTAGTCTCAAATATGTATTCCAAGTGACTCAACCCTTCATGTTGTTGATATTATGGTAGTTGTGGGAGGTATTAACCTCTGCATGTAACCTTTGACGAGACTAGAATATTTTAGGAAGAAAGAGAAGCCCTAAATAGATGTGTAGAAACCCTAGAAGACATTTTGGCTCAATAAAAGAATTAATATTTAAGTGTTAACATATAAAAGGAGAATTCAACCCAATTAAGTGACTTGGAATAGTATAAATAGAGGGCTCTAGAGCACATTTGTACTCACTCACTCTCACAAATGCATAAGGACAAGTGGTGCGCATGACTAGAGGATTGATATAGCTACAACAATAGTGACTTGGTATTTCGATTATGGTTTGGACTTTCTGCCTTGGGTATGGTTTGAACTCTCTTCTTGGTGCACTAGTTTTGGAGAGAAGTACACTACCTTGGTTGGCTATTGGTTCTAGGGTTTTCTTCTGGAATTATTATATTTGTCGAGGTTAAGGTGCTCGGGGGTTGCTTCGACCTATGGTTGGGTGAAAATATTGCTATATTGTCTATGGAAAAACAAGCACATCTCTTTAATTTCTAACAGGTTACGGGCCCACACTATCTTTAGATAGTGTAACCCCTGGAAGATAGATTGGGAAGTTATATGTTCAGCTCGTTGTGGCACTAGTTACAGTTGTAGCTAGGTTTTCTAATTATGCAGTTGCAACAAACCCTAACCCTTGCGTTCAAGCACATATGATGAAACATTTGACCTAATTCCTTGACATCCTAGTGCTCCCTATCTTAGCGCACCTATTGATACTCCCATCTAGCAAAAACTTCAGGTTTAAATTTTTGGTCAAAATCAAAGCTAATGTTTGACTGGTCAAGGTCAAAGGTTGAATTCTGGTCAAATTGATTTTGTGGTCAAAGTTGAAATTTTAGAGTTTCTAGTTTTTTCTAATAATTGAATCTTCTTATTGAGTTTCTAATCTCTTATTGTCAAGATGGTATCAAGTTTCATATTGGAAGACAAGATGGATGATGCTACAAGGTTTCAAAGGTATGCACTTGTATATGTTATCTAAGTTATATCATCTAGAAAAACATGAGAGTGTTTGGAGGGAAAGTACTATAGATATTGTCCAAGTTGTAATCTTGGATTTAGTGCATTTAGAGGAACAAGCGCACCCTCCATAGCAAGTGAGGCTTCAGGTTCCAAGTTTGATTAAATTGTTAAAATTTGTATATATCAAGGGTGATAGTTGCTACATTAGAAATTGAGAAAGAGGTCTTTGAAAGGTTCTATTATTGTTGGGTGCAATGAATACTTGAATGCATATGAATACTATTGATATAGATGCTTATTGCACTTGTTCGCAAGATGAACTAACATCTCTTCTAGATAGATATTTTTTGTTTTCACTTGTTGTTCTTGTTCCGGGAAGGTACCCTTGTGATGCAGGAGCATTTCCATCAGAATTCAATGAGGCCAAGTGGAGGATAGTTCAACATCCATCATGAGCATTCAAATTTTTTTGGATCCCAGGTAGAGCGCATCATCTTATTATTTTGAAAGTATTGAAATTAAAACCCCTTTAATGTTTTCAGGCTTGATCCATTGTATGAGATCGCAAGAGATTATAATCACCTTAATTAGCTGTAGGATTGTACAGATATCGAGCATCGACTCATATTTGGGTTGAAATTATCCATTTATTATAATAAGCCTTAGTGGTAGAATGCTTTAATTATGATGTGAAATTACTAGAGTAGTCGAAAGGAAGGCTCGAGAAGCCCCTCCATGTATAAATGTATGTAATCTATGCCGAAAAGAGGTTGTTGAAGAGTATTGTAGTTGTTTCTGAAGAGTTGTTGAAGGGTTGTAGGGAAGAAGCTGAGAGCTATAAGAAACTGTGTAAATATTTTCTAAATGAATATAATAGAGAAGAATTGCTTTTAGATCTCTACACATGCTTTCCTTTGAGTAACTGGGTAATGTTGTGTTATTTTCTTTATGTGTTTTATATTCCCGTGTGTGCATTTCATGATTGAATGAATGAACATGTAGTGTTTTATAAGTTTCAATTGTTTATCTTCTGAAACACTGGTGCAAGGAGTGCACGATGGCCACTCAAGGAGTGCGAAGGAAGAGTCATTTTCAGACTCATTAGATCAGGAGAGATAGCATGAAACTTTGAAGGGTATAAAATCTCGAGAATACCCATGCAAGGTGTGCATAGCTCCAACACTTAGCTAAGTGTTGAAATATTATTAAGGAGGACGAGTGCAAGGAGTGAATATGAGGATTTTCGAAAATCTTCAAGATTTAATTTTTCTAGAAGTAGCGCAAGGAGTGTGCCAAAAGTTTGAATCACTTCGAGTGATAAAGCTGAGGAGGAATAACAAACATAACTCTTTGGAGGAAGAATTATTTTTATTTTCAAGGTCGAGTGGATGAGATCCACGAGAGCAGGAGTCATATTTCCTAGCCATTAGACCTCAGAAAGTAGTGTGGGTGTTAACCATTGAAACCCTTCGAACTTTGTGAATTTGATGCAACCCCCCTATCCTCTTAGAGGTTCTGCAAACTCTCGGTCTAGGATATTTCAATATGTTGAGTTAGATCAAATCGTCGGGATCCTACTTGAACCCCAATCAAACTTATACACACCCCCTTTCTCCTAAGGCTTCCGTCCTATTGAACCCACAGGGCCTTTCTCTAGCGCCCTTGGCACTTTCAATTCGCGGGCGCTAGCTCATTCTGCTAGGCCCCCCTACATGTGATCTCACACTATGACCTAACATAAGCACATGATTTCGGGGTGGCCTATATTGGTTTGAGACCACATCGCTTTTCTCCTCGCAATTCACCTCCAACTGCCACGTATCCCTTTTCCAATACCATGGTTTCAATCACCCAATCACTTTCTAAGGTTTTTAAAACCCAATCACTTTCTGTCCCCGCAATTCAATGTAACCATTGATATCGTGATCTTGGGAGGTGCCTCTTGACTGAAGACTAAGATTTTCCTCGTTTCCTTCTCTCCGGAGCACGCGTTCTCAGATTCTTCGATCTATGAGTCGTGATTTGCTTCGACAATCCGGGCTTCATATTTTTCAACTCGCGACCTTCACTTTCTCTTGGAATTCTTTCCTCCGGAACTTGTAATCTATCTATGAGTGTCTCCTACATATCGATGAATATAATTCACTTCAGGTCTTTACCCAGTGTCCACATATTTCTATCGCGTGTCCTTGTGAATTAGATGACTACAATTTACTTCAGGTCTTTACCCTCCACTTTCCTTCAGAGTATTCTGTACTCAAAGTTCTAGATCTGGTGCCACACGTCCACTTCAAATCAAATGACCCTGGTCCACTTCGAGACTTCAGCCTTGGGGAGTCTCAACTCCTCTATGCTCTCTTTTTTCCAAATCTCTTTCACCTAGAGTACACAATCGATTGACGCATGTCCTCCTTCATGATCAACGGCTATGAGTGACTTCGACTCTTTGGGCTTTGGGAGTTTCAACACTCCACCTTTTCTTTCTCCTAGAGATCACAACTCATTGATGCATGTCCTTCTGGATCTGACGGTCCAGATTCACTTCGACTCTTTGGGATTCAAGAGTTTCACACCCCTACGGACTCGTTCCTCCCAGAGTTCTTTCACCCGAAGACAATGGATTTAATCCACGCGTCCCTCTGGATCTGACGGTCCAGATTCACTTCGGCCCTTTGGGGTTTGGGAGTTTCAAACTCCTACGCACTCGTTCCTCATGGAGTTCTTTCACCCAAAGAATCAGGTCTGTTGACATGTACCCCTCAGGCGACCAACGTCTAAGATCTATTTTGGGTCTTCGATGATTCCTCTCTCTCCTTGACAACAAACATCCGAAGTGCTTCCACTCCGTAGTTGTAGATCTTGCTCCACCTTTCCTTCTTGATGATGAACAGTCCCTAATCACTTTGGGACTTCAGAAAGTTCTCTCTCCTTTGCACACAAAGAGTTAAGGCCCATTCACTTTACCTGGATCATATGACTGTTGATCCTTTATGATCAGATCCAATGACTGGGATATATTTCTTCCTCAGTGCACTCTTAGGTGTCTGGACGTGGATTCAACGGTCCATATTTCTTCCCACAGTTGATCTAATGGATTATGTCACTCCTCCTCCTGAGCTTTTGATTACTTCTTATTTGGAAGGATTTGAAGTGTTCAAAGGCTTCGGCCTTTGCTCCTCTTGTGAGTTTGATTTCTTGGGTCTCGTATGCACTTCTGAAAGCACTATTTCTTCTGAGTTTTGGGACTTGTAATAAGTCTGTCTCTACTCACTCTTTTATCTATCTCTTTTGAGATTTTTAACGGGCTCAAAACTCCAAAAGGGTCTCGACCCTCCCACTTCCTTTCAAAGTAAAAATTCTTGCCCTCCTGGCAACCTCCTGCTAAATGCACACCTTGCAGAGCTCTTTCTTACAGAGTATTCAATAACTCTATGAGTATCTTCCTCTGATACTCTTCTTGTCTCTCTCTGAACTCAAAACAAAGTTCTTCTGTGCACACTTGCACCTTCTCAATGCCCACTTGGCAGAGCTCTACAGAGTTATCGATGACTCTGTCTCTTTGTGATTCCTCTACACAGTTCACCCTCTAAGGTATTCAACAACCTAGAGGTTTCCCCTGAGTTGTTATCACTCTAGTGCACCCTCCTGGGATGTTCTTTTCTGACTCCACAAATTTCAGATGCGCACTCCTTACGCTGGCTACATAACCTCCGATGTTTTGTTGTGCATTCCTTGCACAACGTAAAGAATCCAAAATGATATTTTGAACTCAACAAAGATAGATAAATCTATATTCCTACTGTAGATGAAACCTATCATACATCTACAACATACATTCATAAAACACATAAACACAAACAATCATATGCAGGAAAAACTGTTGGCTTTTTCATTAATATGAAACTTTGATTACAATATGTGCAGGTCGGACTCCAATAGAGTCTCAACTCTCTCATGCTCTCTCAAAGAACTATTCTACCTCATATTTTTGAGCTTTTGAGCTTCTCAGGCTCTTCTCTCTCAGAATCCTTTTCCTAACTCTCGTTTCTCAGAATCCCCTTCTTCCAAGAGGGCTCCTTGAGCTTATCCTCTCTACCACCCTAGTGCCATCACTGTCTCAGTTAAGACACCTTATCCCTACAACTTCTTACATTGAATAAATATCCAGACTTGACTAAGATCTAGACTTGCTTATAGTCAACCATTAAGATGACCATATCCACTATCTGTACAAAGGTGTGGCTTGTCTTTACTCAACCTTACAACATAAATTTGTATAGGATCATATTTTAAATTTAAAAATCAAAGGGCATGTGCCTCTCCCTTTCTCCAATGCGCGCCTATGTGTTGGATTGTTGATGCATCTGTTGATGGGGAAGGATGCTCTTGCATCATAATCCATTTTTGTGGAAAATTCATGAGCTCCTACTCATGAGCTCTCTAACTCTGTTGAAATCCTCCTCGATCCCAAAATTCTCCTTGGAGTTGTCCTCCTACTCCTCTGTTATGTTGATGCTACTGCTTAGTCCCTGTTGTTGTTGTAGGTTCTCCCCTGTTCATATTCCCTTTGTTGATTTCTTCTTCTGCTGACCTCACCATCAACCTTCTTATCTCCTCTATTACCTTGTCCAACTGCTCTAATGGTTGGTTCTCCTTATGCATTCTTCTCGGCTGCAATTCTTCCTCCTCATACAAATCAAAGGGTAGATTATCCTGATCCCCCATGTTTTTTTCTTCTTCTATGGCATTAGCTTGCCACCTTGTTGTATAATCCGGTTCTGCAGTCTCATCACAGAGCTACTTCTCATCTTCCTATGAAATATTAGCTTCTATCAGCTCCTCTTATGTTGGTTCAACTCCAACTTCCTTCAGCTACTCCTCAGGCTGGTATGCTCCTCCATATGTCTCCAACTTGACCTGTTGGATATTCCTACTGTGCATATCTACCCTTCTCTCCAGTTCCTCATACAACTCAGAAAAATCCATGTTGGCTACTTCTCCTTCTACTACAGACTCCAGTGCTGCAATCATCTCCTGTTCAACTTCCTGGCTGAAAATTTTGAGCAATTATGTTAAATTATCTTCTCCTTTTACTCGGGAAAACATCAATGTCTTCTCCTTCTCCTCCTCCTCTTTGATAGTCTCTGTTGGTTGTCCTACTTTTGTTGCACCTGCATCAC
This sequence comes from Picea sitchensis, assembly GCA_010110895.2. NCBI lineage: Eukaryota > Viridiplantae > Streptophyta > Pinopsida > Pinales > Pinaceae > Picea > Picea sitchensis. The sequence goes on along the minus strand of SNQJ01S0029336.1, from coordinate 54,656 downwards.
ATACACAGTTACCTTTAAAATCATTTGTCCTCATGGCCTCTTTCTTGGATTCTCATTGCAGCACCTCCTCATGTGCAACACTTGTACTAGCCTCTGCTAGACTATTTGACTGGAATATTTTGACTCCCCCATTGATCAGAATGCATTTCTTATCCTCCTCTCTCAACTCTCCTCACTGATATGAACTCTCAACTGAGTTCATCTCTCCTCCCTTGCTCACCTAGAAATCTTGGATTTTACTTCTACCCCCCTAGCAGTCTATGAGATCAACTGACCCCACCTCATTTCCAACCTGACAATCTGAAATTTCAGTACTGCCCCTCTGGTAGTATATGATATCTTCAACTGATCTCTTTCCATTTCCCACCTGACAACTTGAAAGTCCATCTCTACCCACCTGCCAGTTTATGAGACCCTTAACCGATCTCTCTTCCTCATCACTAAGGGTTTTTCCAACTTTTGGTTCACAGATGTAAACCATCTCCTCTTCTTTGTCACTGTGGTTTTCAACATGCCTCAACCACCTCCTTACTACTCGCTGCTGCTTTTTGGCTAACAACTTTTGAACATGCCATTTTTCCTTCCTTTGCAGAGGCCATTCGTACCTCAAGTGTACCTTTGGCTCCTGCTACATATTCAATGTCAACTTCTCCATTCGTGCTCTTATCTCTATGAGCTCCAAATCCATCTCTTCTTTATTTTTCTGTTTGTGGGCTTTTCTCCAACCATGTTCATGGCCTTTAGTAGCCATTTTCACCCTCTTCTTGACCTCCTGGCAAGTCTGTGGATTACTCTGCATTCGAGAGAATCTCCAACTTCTCCTACAAATCACCTGGTTGTTCGATTTGTCGTTGCACACTTGCAAAAATCCTTCACACAGAACATCAATATTCTACCTCCTTCTTCACCTTTTTTCTACATTCACATTTAAACCTCTGATACTACTTGATGTAGTCAGACTATCTCCTTTATCTCCTTCTCTTACAATCTACAGATGAAATCAAGATCTGATACCACCTGATGCAACCACCCTCTCCTCCTGGGAGTTATGCGACCTCCCGGTCTAGGAGATTTCAATATGCTGAGTCAGATCGAATCTTCGAGCTTCTGCTTGAACCCCAATCAAACTTATACAAGCCCCTTTTCTCCTAAGGAATTGGTCCCATGGAACCCGCGAGCCCTTTATCTAGCGCCCTTGGCACTTTCAATTCGAGGGCGCTAGCTCCTTCTGCTAGGCCCCTCCCTTAATGTGACCTTGGGCTATGACTTTATGTAAGCACATGATTACGGGGTGGCCTAGAGTGGTTTGAGACCACACCACTTTTCTTCCTGCAATTCACCTCTAGCTACCACGTATCCCTTTGCCAATACCGTGGTTTTAATTGAGGCCCACTCTAAGGTTTTTAAAAATCGATCACTTTATGTCCCTGCAATTCAATGTGACCATTGATCTTGTGATCTTGGGCGGTGCCTATTGATCGATGACTAAGATATTCCTCCTTTCCTTCCTTCTCTCCGGAGCACACACTCTCAGATTCTTCAATCTATCGACACGTGTCCCTTTCCTATTGACGGTCGTGATTTTCTTCAGTAATCTACGATTCCGATTTTTCAACTCTCAACCTTCACTTTCTCCTGAAATTCTTTCCTCCGTAACTCGTGATCTATCAATTTGTGTCTCTTGTAGATCGACGACCATGATTCACTTCGAGTCTTTACGTGGAGTCCATGGATTTTTTCCGCGTGACCTTCTGAATTGAACGACTACGATTTACTTCGGGTCTTTACCCTCCACTTTCCTCTGGAGTATTCTGTACCCGAAGTTCTAGATATGGTGTCACACGTCCACTTCAAATCAATGGCCCTGGTCCACTTCGAGACTTCATCCTTTGGGAGTCTCAACTCCTCTATGCTCGCTTTTGTCCAAAGTGATTTCACCCAGAGTACACAATCGGTTGACGCGTGTCCTCCTTCAGGATCAACGACTATGAGTGACTTCGGGTCTTCTGGTTCGGGAGTTTCAACACTCCATCTTTTCTTTCTTCTGGAGCTCACGATCTGTCGATGCATGTCCTTCTAGATTTGACAGTCCAGATTCATTTCAGATCTTTGAGCTTCAGGATTTTCAAAATCCTACACACTCGTTCCTCTCAGAGTGCTTTCACCCAAAGACAATGGATTTCCTCCATGCGTCCCTCTAGAGATGATGGTCCAAATTCACTTCGACCCTTCAGGGTTCAAGAGTTTCAAACTCATACGCACTCGTTCCATCTGGAGTACTTTCACCCGAAGACTTAGATTTTTTGACACATACCCCATGGTGACCAACTAACTGGATCTCTTTCGGGTCTTCGACAATTCCTCTCTCTCCTTGACCACAAACATCTGAAGTGCTTCCACTCCATAGTTGTAGATATTTCGCCACCTGTACTTCTTGGCGATGAACGATCCCTAATCACTTAGGGACTTCGAAACTTTGGCAAATTCGCTCTCCTGTGCACACAAAGGGTTAAGGCCCATGCACCTTACCTGTATCAGACGATTGTTGATCCCTTGCGCTCAGATCTGATGGATGGGATATATTTCTTCATTGGTGCACTCCCTTGGGTGTCTGGATGTGGATTCAACGGTCCAGATTTCTTCCCACAACTGATCTAACGACTGTTGTTGCTCCTCCTCCCGAGCTTTCGATTACTTCCAACTTGGAAGGATTGGTAAGTGTTCAAAGGCTTCAGCCTTTTCTCCTCTTGCGAGTCCTATTTCTTGGGTCTCGTCTGCACTTCTGAAAGCGTTATTTCTTCTGATATTTGGGACTTGGAATAAGTCCGTCTCTACTCACTCTTTTCTCTATCTCTTCTGAGATTTTTAATGGGCTCAGAACTCCAAAAGGGTCTCGACCCTTCCACTTCCTTTCAAAGGAAAAAAAATTTCCCTCCTGGTAACCTCCTTCTCAATGCACACCTTGCAGAGCTCGTTCTGACATATTATTCAATAGATCTGTGAGTATCTTCCTCTGATACTCTTATTATTTCTCTCTGAACTTGAAACATAGTTCTTCTGTGCACACTTGCACCTGCTCAATGCCCACCTGGCAGAGCTCTACAGAGTTCTCAGTGACTTTGACTCTTTGTGCTTCCTCTGCACAACTCACCCTCTAAGGTATTCAACAACCTAGAGGTTTCCCCTGAGTTTTTATCACTCAGGTGCACCCTTCTGGCACGTTATTTTCTGACTCCACAGAGTTCAGATGCACACTCCTTATGCTGGCTACAGAACCTCCGATGTTCTGTTTTGCACTCCTTGCACAACTTAAAGAATTCAGAACGATATTTCGAACTCAACAAATATAGAGAAATCTAACTTCCTACTACAGATGAAACCTATCATACATCTACAACATACATTCATAAAACACATAAACAATCATATGCAGGAAAAATTGTTGTCTTTTTCATTAATATGAAAATTGGATTACAATATGTGCAGGCTCATCTCTCTCAAAAAACTATTCTACCTCCTATTTCTGATCTTTCGAGATTCTTAGGTCTATCAGAATCCCCTTCTTCCAAGAGGGCTCCTCGAGCTTATCCTCTCTACTTCCTTAATGCCATCATTGTCTCAATTAAGACACCTTATCCCTACGACTTCTTACAATGAATGAAGATCCAGACCTGACTAAGATCTAGACCTTCTTACATTCAACCATTAAGGCGACCCTATACACTACCTGTACAAAGGTGTGGCTTGGCTTTACTCAACCTTACAATGTAAATCCGTATAGGATCATATTTTAAATTTAAAAATGGGAGGGTCTATGCCTCTCCCTTTCTCCAATGCACACATATGTGTTGGCTTGCTGACGCATATGCTAATTACTGCATCATAATTAGATAATTTCCATGTGTTGGGTGTAAAGGAGATAGATTTTCTGAAATCAATCTGGACCATTGGTCGTAGAGGGATACATGTTTGCAGATCAATGATTATTCGAAAGTCGGGTTATCTAACGAAATTGAGGCGTAGTTGCAAGAGTGTGCAATTTTCCTGAAGTTCCTAATAATGGAACGGATACTAGGCATTGGCGTCTTGGCCACATGTCAACATATTGTTGGTGGTTTGGTAGTTTGGTAGTTTGGGGAAATAGAGGTGAAAACAGCTTTGATTCGAGAACTCCCGAAGCCCCAAAGGCCATAGTATATCTCCACCGTTGAATGAGAGGGACACGTGGATAGCAGATGAAGTCCTTCGCTTTTGGCATTCAGAGGTTTTGGAGTGTTGTATCATGGAATCCCTCGAAGCCTCGAAGCCCAGAGCATAGAGTAAATAGGAACCACTGATATGAGGTAAGTGTCAGCCGTCCGATATACTAACTTCAAATTTCATGCAATCGAAACAATTGCGTGTTGGAGTGGTTAGGACTCCTGAAGTTCGAAGTCCTGAAATTTGTGTGAACCATAGATCTCAGCACACGTTAAGAGCCATTTATATCCACTGTAGTTCATTTGTTCATGAATTCGACGTTTTGGAAGACTGTGGTGTATTGTAGTTGTAACTCCTGAAGCCTAGAGCTTCGAAGTGGCGGAGTTCCTATCAGTTTAAACGGTTTATCCCATAGACTTGGTCCAAGGTCACGTGGATTTCTCTGTTGACTAGATAAAACCCTTGCGAACTTAAATTTTTTCATAGGGAAAGGGAAGAAGGCCGTGTCACATATTTTTGAGAGTTCAGAGGGGATCCGAGGGCTAACTCATCTCTCTACTGTAAATGATCCTAGTCTGGGAGGTTACGCGAGCCCTAGGCTGTGGTGGGGGTTTGCATCACCTTGGGATGAACAATCCATGCATAAGCTATCATAGAATAAGTTTACAAGGATGACACAATTTCCAAATGGGAAACAATCATAACATATAGAAAAAAACTTAAAGAGACTTAGAGGAATCATAATCGAAGGAAGTCGGGAATCAAAAGGAAACCAAAACATGCTTGTGAAACTTTTCAAAAAGAAAAGAGAGATGTAGCAGATGAAATCATGGACTCTCTTAGATGGAGGGAGATGATCATAGAATTCCAAAAGAAGAGAATGAGTATTTCTCATTCAGGCATGAAGCAGTTTCAAAGAATGTTTTGTTATAGGAGGTTGGTGCAGGACTGCCATTTCCATGGGAAATGGTTCGGTTAGTCATTCCCTAGGGCATAATCATTCTCTCCAAGTTGCACTATGATTAGTCCTGGAGGAATGGCCCAGTTAGGTGAATGGTCCAGACTCAAGAATTAGGGATAGTCATTCCCTAGGGAAGACTCATTCTCTCCAGGTTGCACTATGAATAGTGTCGGAGGAATGGTCCAAGCTCAGAAATTAGGGACATTTATTCTTCTATGCTTGGGAAGAATAGTCCAGATAGCCCATGGATGATGTTTTAATTTCTGAGAGAATATGCTCTTCCATATCTCATAGATGTGAGTGAAAGAATGGCTCAAATGATTTAGTTTGTATGATGATATTGTTTATGCACATTGATATCATATGATATGATTGTTGTGGATACTGTATGTTTCTAGTTAGTAGTTGTATGCTACTGTGGTGGATGTGATCCACTGGTAGTGACTGTGTGTCACTGGTTTGTAGTTGTGTGCTACTAGGACTGGTTGTGTACCACTGGATAGTAGTTGTATACTATTGTGGATAGACACAATTGTGTTCTATTGGATGGAATTATAGCAACAATATGAAACTATCTAATTTCCATGGAGACTACTAGTAGTGTTGGATTTTATTTCCAGCTAGATGGATAGTAAGTGTGTTGGTGGACAAACATTCTTCAGGTGGAGAATGGTCCAGACAAAACAAATTGTTGGTGGACATGCATTCTCTCTATGTAGAATGGTCCAGGTTGACAGTTTGTTGACGTATCATAGACTGGTATCTTCCTAAGGCACGGATTGTGGCCCGATTAGGAAAATGGTTCATGATCGATATTTTCTAAGGCATATAGGTAGAGATATATCTCTATGGTACATATGGCCTAATTAGAAAATAGTATAAGACTGACATTCCTGTAGGAATGGTCTCTATAGCCCATGGTGTGGCTTTCAACATCTGTTGGGACAATCATTCTTCTAGGATGTACGTTAGTATTACAAGAATGGTCCTTGTATCACTTTGTGGAGTGAGTGACTTATTCAACATCATGCTCGATTACTCAGGTCTAGTATGGCTTCGAGAGATGATGCATTTGATGCTATCAGATGATATTGATAGCGGTGATGTTTCTCATAAGTTGATCTACATGATTATGAGATATCTTGTGTGGCTATGATGATGCTACTAGTTGAATGGTCTATTTTTTCTCAAGAACATTTGCCTTAATACCTCCCTCGCTAGGAGGGAGTGTTGATATTATGGTAGCTGATAGAGGTATTAACCTCTGCATGTAACCTTTGACGAGACTAGAATATTCTAGGAAGCAAGAGAAACCATAAACATATGTGTAGAAATCCTAGAAGACATGGCGACATTAATATTTAAGTTTTAACCTCTAAAATAATAAGTCAGCCTAGTTAAATGACTTGGAGCAGTATAAATAGAGGGCACTAGAGCTCATTTGTACTCACTCAATCTCACAACTTCATAAGGACAAGTGGTGTGCATGACTAGATAAGAGATACAATTGTTGCAGTAGTGACTTGGTCTTTTGGTTATGGTTTGGACTTTTTTCCTTGGTTATGGTTTGGACTCTCTGCTTGGTCTGCTAGCTTTGGAGAGAAGTATGCTACCTTGGTTGGCTATTGGTTCTAGGGTTTTCTTTTGGAATTATTCTATATGTCAAGGTTAAGGTGCTTGAGGGTGGCTTTGGCCTATGGTTGGGTGACAATATTGCTATATTTTCTATGGAAAAATGGGCACATATCTTTAATTTCTAACACCTTTCTGGGATGTATTCCCTTTAAGTACACAACACTTACTTGGTACATCACCAATTCTATCTCTTTTATTTCTTTTCCACCATCTAGGTCATAAGTAACATATTTGAATCTTTTCATGTCAACCACCATCCTTCCAAATTCATGGTCCTAACTTTCATGAATGTTTTGGGTTAATAATGAAAATCCATTGCACCTGGGACATGTCCCATTTAAACAATATTTTGCATAATATTTTTTTCCATCAAGCCTTGGAAACTTAATGCTATGAATAAAATATATTGATGAAAATGGTGGTAGTATGCGTGAGAATTCTTGCATATGGTTAGTATGATAAAACATTATGGATGTGTATATATATGTCATAATAATAACCAAATCCTATGTGATGTCTACAATAACATGTGTTATTGTCAATGCATATTTAAACATACTAACGTTTTCATTTCTTGAAAGATATTTGGCTACAGTCCAACTCCTTGTCCTCATTCTTGATTCTCTCATATATTTTTGTCTATGACATTTCAAAAAAGTGTTTAATCTGGGGTTTATAGTCACTAGAACCTCTTCTCAACTTTAACACATCCTTTTGATTAGATGAAGGCCTCACATGTTCATGCCAAAAATTTTGGACTAGTCCCTCAGCCACTCCAATTAACTTCATGTTAGAACAAGGTATCCTACCAATGAAGGATCAATAGTCTTTTTGACCTAGGTTGCCTAGGATTTGTCTTTTAATAGAATAACTTCAAAGCATTTTGGCACTTACTTTAAAAATGTAAGATTTATGTTTCAACAAGTGGCATTATCATGTGGTTTTGTTTACAATCAATTCTAAAAATACATGATAGGATACATGATATTTTGAACAAATATTATTTCCAATTGTATTATATCAAACCTGAAGATTTATAACAACATGATTAGTGATCTGTAAACTTTTAACTGTACATGTGCTCAAAATTTTCCAAGCAATGGATAAACTATGAGATTTTAACAAGGGAAAAAAAATTGACATTCAGATGCATCATTTTCTTATTTGAAATAGTCTTTAATAATTTTGTTGCACTACCAATTAATAATTAATTTATGTAACTTACCTTCAAGGATGAGTAGAGAAATTTAGTCCAATGACACATCTAGGGGTTCTTCATCATGCACTAGATATATCATTTAAGGAAGGTGGATCCTTAGTCTAGAACCCATCACCATGAAATTAAGAAAATTCACCATTGTTTGTGTGAATGATGGTCATGGGTCATTTAAAAGGTGAGACACTTCTAGTTTTCAACCCTCTCCACATAGTAGCACATGAGTTGTAATTTGGAAATGATCATCTTGGGAGGAACTTATAGAAAAAATCATTTCCCATTCTTCTTGGAGGCTTAGTGTTTGTTTGTGGCTCCATAATATGGTTTACCTCTTCATATAATTTTTCTTGCAAATTCAAGCAAAATTTTGTGCATAAAAATGTGGTAAACACAACAAGTTGGTGTGAGCATTGGACTCATGCTATTTGTAAAGTTTTTTTTTTTTAGTTTACTATCATTTACACTCAATTATAGATGAGGGATAGTTGTTGGCCATGCTCATTTGGGAAAGAATCTATGAAACAACCTTTTTCAATTATGCTTAGGAGGTTTAGGGATAATTTTGGCTACCTAAGAGGGCTTGTGTCATGGAACTGCAATTGGTGTAGAATTTTTCACTGCATTAAATTTTTCACCCAATTCATTCTGACACATGTGGTCAAGCGACATTGCCTCGCCTCAGTTGTAGTGGCTTGGCCAACCTACACCTACTACAACTAGAATAAGTCTCTTCACCTAAAGTCTACCCATAACTGCACCTCATGATGCAATTCTTAGATGAAGCAAGTCCTACTCAACTTAAGATTATCTAGAAAGCACAGTAGGCTAATGTCTAACCATGGCCTAAAACATTTATGTAGAAATACTACACTTATCATATATTACACTTAGAAAAGAAGAAAAACATTCAAACACATAGAACATCTGCACAAGTACACAACATATGGGGATAGGTGGAATCCAAGCTAGGTTCCTAACACCCTCATTCCATATATAATAATGTTGCATATAATACAATACAATGGGGAGTTTGCAAACTCTACCCATGTCTCAATTACAAGAATAAAAATTAGTCAAGGAAAAACAACTTCATGCCCAAAACTAGCCCAACGATCTTGTACAAACTAACCCGGGATTTTTCACAAGTCTGCCTCCTACAACCTTGTTCCATTCTATGTCTCATGAAGATAACACAAGCCACCCCATTACAACCCTTCTTGGGAAAATTGCAGAAATCCTTGCCTTCTCCTTGAAATAACTTCTTGCTTCCACTTCTTATTTATTGAATTATCCTCCTTGGATGATCCTTATCTCCATGAGGTGTCCACTACTTATATGTACCATACCCATCACTTGGAAAGTCACATTGCATGAAGTGAACGCAATCCTCCTCAAGATAAATGATTCCAATGAACCATTTTGTTGTGCTAAGTCAAAGTCCAAGACATCTAGATCCTTCCTAGTCATCTGTCTACCCAGGTTATTTGCACCCAAGTCTCTCTAGTCACCAAGTCGTTTCAAACATGTCAAGGTCATCTATCCTTATGAAACCCTTTCTGCATGAAAGGTACCGAAGTGTGCTCAAAGAACCCAATTAACAAATTCCAAAGGAATGCATGCCCAAGGGATTATGTCCAACAAGTGTGTTCCATGATAAAATTGTGCTCCAAGGCACCTTGACCACTTATTGTGACCCCCAAGTGTGGAACACCCACTCAACTAGACCATATAAGTCTCAACACTTTAACTCTTGAAGTATCTATCCAATTCTTCCCCACTCCTTGGTGCATCCAACTCAATTCCATCTATAGTGCATTCTATCCATCCATAAGAAAGCCCAAGTTTTGTGTGCAACATGCCTTGCCTATTCGTAGGAGAACTCAAGTCTCTACAATCCATCTATGAAGCACACTGTGTATCTGTAGGGGCTAGGCCATGGAATTGTTTTAGTTTTTATGTAAGAAGGAAGGCCCCTTTCCTTTGAAAGCAACCAAATTAAAGGAAAAAACTTGTTCAAACCTAGTTATGAAAAATAGATGTTGGCGATACTACATGTAGTTCAGAAATGGAGCCCCTACCTAATAGGAAAACACTTCAAAGTAAAAATAGATCATGATAGTTTGAAGTACTTATTGGAGCAATGAATATCTTCAGAAGAGAAACACAACTGGGTTATAAAGATGTTGCATTATGACTTTGAAATTATCTACAAAAGAGGGAAACATAATGTTGTGGAAGATGCATTTTCCATGAAAGAAGAAGAAACAAAAGGTTCACTATGTGCTATTTCTATTTCACAATCTGATTGGGTGGAAGAAGAAAGGATATAATGGAAACATGATCAAGAGGTATGCAAGATCATTCAACAACTACATTAATACCCCATTTCAGTAGATAATTTTGATTGGAAGAATGATTTTATATGGTATCATGATCACATATATTTATGTAAGAATAACAAACTCAAATAGAAGGTCCTTATGGAATTACACACTTCGCCTATAGGGGGACATTCAAGATTCTTGAAAACATACCACAGGATCAAGAAGGATTTTTCTGGGAAGGTCTTAAAAATGATGTTCAAAATTTTGTGTCTAAATGTTTGGTCTGCCAACAGAATAAGGGAGAGACAATCAAGACTCCAGGTATCCTACAACCATTAACCATACCAAGACAACATTGGGAACAAGTTTCAATGGATCTTATTACAGGTTTACTAAAATCAGAAGGAAAGACCTTCATCATGGTAGTAGTGGATCGACTAACAAAGTATGCCCATTTTTCTCTCTTTCCCATTGTTGGACTATGGGTTGTCATTAATGTCAACAAGTTGTGGTTGTCATTGATGTCAAAATATGTGATGGGTGTATTTGGAGAATTCTCCAAAGTGGTCCCCTTATGGTGTATATTTAAGCATGGCCCTCGCAAGAAGATGCTTTGAAGAAGTCTACAAGAATCCCCATACGTGTGGTCATGAATTCAAAACTTGTTTGAGGAATAAGGAAATGATGTACAATGTAAATACATGTAACACAATCATAGATGCATAGTCATTGTTGTGTTGTTTCTGGTGATAGGTGGTACACCATGTGGTTCCTCACGGTTGAGGAGTTATGAGGTCATGAAGTTGGAAGCCCCAAAGATGGGTTACGAGGCCTCTAGTTGGTTACACGACAATTAATGAAAGGGTTAAGAGGTTGTAACAAGAAATGCCTAAAGTAAGGAAAGAAGTTACCTAGAAAAATTATAAATACCCACCAAGGAGTCTTTTATATGTACAATTCACACACACACCTCTATTGATTATCTATCTTGTGAATAAATTTTGGTCTATTGGCTAATCTAGGATTGAGTATGCGTTAGCAAGTCTGACGGTGCGAAACAAGGTCGAAGGTAAGAGTCTTGGAGTTGAAGAAATTGTGGGTAACTCTAGTTTCTGAGGTATCTACGGGTTGCAGGTCAGAAGGGAGTAAATGTATGCAGGCTACAGTGGATAAAAGAGTGGATATCTATGGGTAGTAATGAAGGAAGTCATGGATCTATGAAAATATTGTGAGAGGGTGTGAAGAGATTCTTGTACCAGATTGTTGATGCACAGGTTGGTTTAGTTATCTGTTGTATGATATAAAAAAGTGTCTACAGGATCAGACGTATGCTTTTTATGTGTGTTTATCATGGATGTGTTGATTATTGCAGCGTCATGAGACATCCTCCAAGGTACGTTCTCCTCTATGGATAAGTTGAGTCGACCTCTAAGAGATCCTAGTGTTGGGTATGCAAATGTGATGGGTCATTGTTCTCCTTTGTGTGATATTTGATTCGTCCCCCAGTGGTTAGGTGTGCCCATGTGATGGGTGTATCGTTCTCCTCTGTGTGAGAGTTGAGATGATGTGGTACTCCAGATGATTCTCCTGTGGACTCAATTTAGATAGAGATCTGTTGAGTATGACATCCCTGTGGCTGAGCATAGGTGGACGTGTCCCTAGTGGTTGAGCACCAGTGGACGTGTGTATCCCTTGCTATATTGTCTAAGTGTAATATTTACTTGTAACCATAATTGTGATGTAAAGGGTACAAGTCGACCCCACCATATGTGAAAGACAATTAATGTTTTTTGTAATAATTTATTATATTTCTAAGTTATTTAGGTCGGCCATGTTTTTCGAATAGACACACCCTTTTTTGTGTTTGGTCTAGTATAAATAAAGGTGATTTCCCCATTGAGGAAACACACTCACACATGTAATTTCATTATTTTAGCAAGTACATTTTAGGGCTGAAGTCCACACCTCTCTTGGGTGCTAGTTTCAAGGTGGTAGAGCACCCTCTTGTGTTCATTAGGGTTTTATGGTTGGGGGATCTTATTTTGAGAATATAGAAAAGTATTTTTGGGTTTTTTCCCCTTGATTAGAAGGGTTTCCCAGGATATTTCTTGTGCATGGTATTTCCTATTATGATCTTGGTTATTACAACACTTGTGTATGGTGTAGCTACGTTTGTTTATGGTTCAAGTACATGATAAATGAAATAAACCTCATGCTTCATCCTAGAATAGATAAAATTCAACATGGTGTCAAAGCATAGGTCTTGAAGAACCCATTGCACAAGACTTAATCAAGCCGTCCTCTCTCTTGTGCACAACCATACGACCCTCCTAGGGTTTCCAAAAAAAGGTACGACCCTCTCATTTTTGGGTGCTTCAAAACTTTATACTTGAGCATTGGGGATACAAATTGAATAGGGGTGTACGGAATCCTTAAACACACCTCCAAAACCTTCAGATTGCATTTCCGAGAATTTTGGATTTTTTTCCCTAGGGTTTCTAGGGTTCTGCATTTTTTCTGCACAATTTCGTTTTTAGGGTTTCTACAGCTCATTGAGGTTTTTTTCAAGATTACCAGTATTATTCTGACTTTCAAGTCTTATTGTTGATATTCATAATCCCAATGAAACCTAATATTTCTAGCCTATCCTGGCTGTTAGGTTTTCTAGCCCAGTTGCTAAGGGTTTGTGGAAGAATCTACAAACCATGAAGAATAGAACCTTGGTGGAAGATAGGCTTGATGGATCAAGAAACTTCAGTTCTTGGAAGTCAAGAATTCAGATCAACCTTGAATAGGATGACCTATTGAGTGTGATACAAACGACTTTACCAGAGACATCTACGGATGAAGAGAAGGAAGAAAGGAAGGAAGATGATGTCAAGGCAAGCAAGATAATCATCTACTCAGTAAGAGATCATCTCTTACCTCGTATTCTCAAACTGAATACAACTTATGAAATGCATGAAGCATTGAAGAATATGTTTGAGAGTAAAAACACCCTTAGAGATCTTATATTGAAGGGAAAGCTTCAAAATATCAATATGAAAAAAGATGACACTGTTACTACCTTCTTCATGAATATTTCAGAGATCATAAATAAGCTAGGCTCCATTGGAGAAATAATATCAAATAGAGAAATTGTCTTAACCACTCTCAATGCTCTTCCAATACATTGGGAACCATTTCTTCAATGTATCTGTGGTAGAGAACAACTACTTACTTTTGATCATCTATGTAAAGACTGCACCCATGAAGAAATCAGACTTATAGCTAGAGGAGTGGAAGACTCCCCTCATGATGAAAATCAGGCTCTTTCCTTTTATAGAAAGAAAGGAGGAAGAAATAGAAGAAACTTCACCCAAGCATTCAAAGATGAGAAGACTTCATCAACTTCAGGGTATGATCCTAGAAAAGAAATATCAAAGATCCAGTGTTTCAGATGTGACAAGTATGGAAACTATGTGAGAAATTGCCCTACCAAAAGAGAGGAAGACAACATGCCTCCACTGCTGACATTGATCCAAACCCACCTTAGAAAGATGAATACATGAAAGATGAGGCTTTCTTCTTCTGATATTTCTCAGGAGGACCAAAAGAAAGATTAATCATAACTCTAGATTAAGGTAAGTATTGTACTACATTCCTTATTTGATTTCTTTATTACCCTGTAGTTGATTTCATTTTGATAATGAAGGGGATTATCCCTGATGTGGGAGCCCTCATGACTTGGACCATTATCCCTGGTACGAGACTCCAAGTTTTCTTGATTGGTTGTTATCCTAGTAAGGGAGGTCAACAAGATACTATAGAGGAAGTAAAGGACCTGAGAATACATGGGATGTCTCCAGGATAGCAACACAGGAAAAGGATGATGTCACAAGTCATCCAAGACATATGTTTATCCTTCTGACTTTAGAGGGATTCAAACTATTTGAGAATAAGGAAGAGATAATACCTTCTCCCCTTCAGCTATTCAGAGGTACAAAACCATTGATCCAGTTGATCCAAATGATCCAGTAGATCCAATAGATGCTCCCGGAGACATTGCAGTTGGCCATAAATGGATTTCTTGGGCTCGACAGACTCTGTAGGAGGCAGAGGGACATAAAGCTCCTTGAGGCACATTCCGAGAAATCCATAAACCATATAGGTTCTCAATATATGTTTCATCCATGAGCCACATCATTGATACCGAGCCTTCTTGTCATGGAGAAGCAACATGTCAACAGGTATGCCAAGATGCCATGACACAAGAGTATCAATCCATCATGAAGAATGATGTGTGGGATATTTTTCCAAGACCAGAAGGGAAGTCTGTAGTGACTTCCAAGTGGATCTATAAGATCAAGCATGCAGCTGATGGAATTATCGATAAGTGCAAAGAAATATTTGTAGCGAGATGATTCTCACAGGTGGAGGGAATTGATTATGAGGAGACATAATCAATTCCATCCGATACAATTCCATTCATACTATCATTGCACTAGCTGCATATATGGGTTGGAAACTACATCAGATGGATGTAAAGATAACCTTTCTCAATGGTGAGATTGAGGAAGAAGTTTACATCGAGCAGCCAGAAGGATTCGTGATACATGAGCATAAATCAAATGTGTGCAGGTTGAAGAAATCCCTGTATGGACTAAAGCAGACACCTTGTGATTGGTACGAGAATATGGATGGATTCCTAATGAGTTTGGGATTCAACAAGAGTGTTGTTGATCCAAACTTATATTATCACATTGTTGGTGATGAGTGCCTGATCTTGGTCATGTATGTGGATGATTTATTCCTCACTAGTTCAGAAAGACTTATTGTTGAATGGAAGCGAGTATTGACCTTTGAATTCGAGATGAAGGATCTGGGTATGATGCACTATTTCTTGGGACTATAAGTATGGCAGAGGACTGATCATATTTTCCTGAGTCAAGGAAAATATATAGTTGAGATATTGAAGAAGTTTGGTATGATAGACTGCAAATCCATGCCTACATCGATGGTGATGGATTTGAAGAAAATGAACGAGGCTTGTAATGATTCAAGTGAGATTGATCCACATTTATACCAAAAAATGATTGGATCATAAATGTATCTGGTTAACACTAGCCCTGATATATGCTATGCAGTGAATGCACTTAGTCAGTTTATGAGTCAGCCGATATAGTCTCATTGGATAACATCAAAGCATGTATTGATATATCTACGAGGCACAATTGGATATGGCTTGAGATATGCCTTCAATATAGACATGAGATTGCAGGGACATGTCGATGTAGATTAGGAATGGAGCACAGTGGACCAGAAGAGCACACATGGTTGTTGTTTTACCTTGGGGTTTTCCATGGCTTCCTAGTGTAGCAGGGAACATATCTTTGTGGCTTTGAGTACCACAAAAGAAGAGTATATAGCGTTGAGTGTGGCAGTCCCCGAAGCAGTGTATATTTACAAGATCCTTACAGATTTATATGATCATGAGATGGATTCTACCATTATTCATTGTGATAACCAGAGCTCTATGAAGATTTCTGAGAATCATGTGTTTCACGATAAATCGAAACACATTGAGATAAAATATCAGTATATTAGAGACACGGTGTAGAGGAAATAAGTACACATGCAGTACCTTCCTACACATGAGAAGATTGCAAATATCTTCACCAAATCACTTGCCAAGATGAAGTTCGAGTACTTTCGTGAGAGAATAGGTTGGTGGAGAATGCCTCCCTACCTGAGAGGGAGTGTTGATGATTGAAACGTTGTGAGACATCCTCAAGGATATGTTCTCCTCTGTGACTTAGTTGAGTTGACATATGAGAGAGCCTAGTGTTGGGTATTCCCATGTGATGGAGCATTGTTCTCCTCTGTGTGTGTTGAGTCACCCCCCAGTGGTTGGGTGTTCCCATGTGATGGGTGTATCGTTCTCCTCTGTGTGAGAGTTGAGGCAATGTGGTACTCCAGATGATTCTCTTATGGACTTAGTTGAGATAGAGATCTGTTGAGTATGACGTCCTTGTGGCTAAGAACAGGTGGACGTGTCTATTGTTGCTGAGCACTAGTGGACGTGTGGATCCCTTGTTATATTGCCTAAGTGTAATATTTACTTGTAACCCTAATTGTGATGTAAAGGGTACAAGTCGGCCCCACCATATGTGAAATATAATTAAGGTTAATTATAATAATTATTTATATTTATGAGTTATTGAGGTTGACCCTACTGTGCAAATAGACACACCTTTTGTTGTGTCTAGTCTAGTATAAATAAATATGATTTCCCCATTGAGGAAACACACTCACACATGTAATTTTAGAATTTCAGCAAGTACATTTTAGGGACAAAGTGCGCTCCTCTCTTGGGCATTGGTTTCAAGGTGGTAGAGCACCCTCTTGTGTGCGTTACGGTTTTATGGTTGGGGGATATTCTCTTGAGAATATAGCAAAGGATAGTTGGGTTTTCTTCCCTTGAGTAAAAGGGTTTCCCAGGATATTTCTTGTGATATTGTGCATGGTATTTCCTCTTGTGATTTTAGTTATTGCAACACGTGTGTATGGTGTAGCTACATTTGTTTATGGTTCAAGTACATGATAAATGAAATAAACCTCATGACTGAGCCTAGCATAGTGAAAATTCAATATGATGATATGGAAATTCTTGAGGCATCTTTTGGAGGCCCTTTTTGGTTTATGGTTGCATATTGTTGAGGTCCATGTTTTGGTGTCATTGATACATGCTTGAGACATATCCTTGATACATTGTATATGGTTTTTATGGTTCATTGTTAGAAGAAGATCTTTCTGATATTGGCATATATTTGAGACATATCTTATAGTATATGGTATGATGCATGCTTGAGGTACATTAT
This sequence comes from Picea sitchensis, assembly GCA_010110895.2. Taxonomy (NCBI): domain Eukaryota; kingdom Viridiplantae; phylum Streptophyta; class Pinopsida; order Pinales; family Pinaceae; genus Picea; species Picea sitchensis. The sequence continues at coordinate 37,460 of SNQJ01S0029336.1, read as the reverse complement.
GGTACATGTTTTGGATACTTGATGTTGATATGGTCCATATCAGTGGTAGTGACAATTTGGTATACATTTTTATTTCAGGGAAATAGTACGGGGAAAGGAAAGGGGGTTGTAGCCTCCTCTTAGTTGGTTTTGGAGAACACAGGGAGTTGGAGATTCCTTCAAGTTGGATCTTGAGAATCGGTTGTAGCCAAAGAATTCAGGGAGTTGTAGCTTCCTTTAGGTTGGAACCTGTAAATAGGGGATCATATCCTCCTTCTAGTTGTAGATGGAGAATTGGGAATTTGGTGCTTCTAATTAATGTATTCTTTTGATATATAAGAAAAGTAGTATGTGCTTTTATCTACTTGGATTTCCATGTAAATTCTAGTGTACTATGTTTTGTGGATGTATATTATGCTCTGTTGATTTATACTTCTCATGATATATTGATGAAATTAATGATTACATATTGTGGTTAAAAGTAATAATAAAGTGTTCATATTGATTCACCCACCCATATGAGTATTCCAATGATTGGTATCAGAGAAGGTCCTTCAAGAAACAATTTAACCACTCAAAGGAGATCATGGAATACACTAAGATTGGAGCACCAAGGTTTGATGGAAAAAACTGTGCCTTTTGGAATAAAAGGATGCAAACCTTTTTATAGACATATGGATTTGATGCTTGATAGTTAGTAGTAGATGGACATGTAGTGCCAACCACTCCCCCAACTAAAAAAGATGGAAAGAAACTCAATGAAAACAACTCAAAGGCTAAAGGAACAATTCTGAGCAGTCTGGATGATTCAGTATTTGTTAAAGTTATGCATTGTAAGACCACAAAGGATCTGTGGGATAAAATTTAAAAGGTTTACAAAAGAGATACCAAATTCAAGGGATCTAAGCTTCAGACCCTTAGACCTAAGTTTGAGCAACTCAAGATGAAGAAATATGAAGACATTGCAGCCTAATTTCTACGAGTTGAAGAAATAATGAACAATATTAGAGAATTGGGAGAAGAAGTTGATGAGTTAGTGGTCATTAAAAAGGTTCTAAGATCTCTACCTATGAGTTTTAATCCTAATTTATCATCCCTGGAAGAAAGAACATATCTTTACAGTTTGATCATGGACGAGCTACATGCAATACTCACATCTTATGAAATGAGGATAGAAAAAGAGAATCCAATGATGAATGAAGAAATGTTCAAAGCATCCAAGAATACAAAGAAGAAGAACATGCAAAAGACAAAACCAGATTGCAACTGGAGCGATGATTCAGAGGAAGATGAAAAAGTGGAAAACTTTGTAATGAAGTTAAAAAGATGAATCGAAAAGTACAAATGTATGCTTCCATTGAAATTTTTTAATTGTGATGGTACTGGTCATTTTGATTCTAAATTTTCTTATTCTAAGAATATAGATATCGATGAAGAATAAGATCATAAGAAGAAAAAAAAAAACTCAAAAAGGAAACGAGAGAAGGAACAAAAATAAATTCTTCAGGAAAAGTTTTTACTCAACGGAAGACAACTCTTCATCACATGAGGATGATGATAGTGACAATGATTCAAAAAGAGTACTCTTCATGGAAGTAGAAGATGATGAAGAATATTTTGAAGATTCCAAAGAAGAAGGAGAAGTTGATCTTAGAGAATAATTAATCAGATCCTTAAAAGAGCTAGGGAAATAAAGAAAGGAAATTCAAGTCACTCAAGGTAGAGTTAAAAAAGAAAGAAGGATATAAAAATTGCAACTCAAAATTAGTTGAGTAGATAATAACAAATTTGAAAATCCAAGTAGAAGAAGACAAAAGGATTGAAGAAACAATCATAAAATAGTTAGAAGATAAGGAGAAGATGATTGAAAGATTGGAAGAAGAAATAGTTACCATAAGAAAATATCTTCATAAGAAATATATGTAGCATAATATAACCAAAATACTGGATGAGATCATTAGCACTCAAAGGCCATACTATGATAGGTTTGGGCTAGGATAAAAATAGATGCAGACTAAGAAAGGTTCAAGATCGAAGACAATAGAACGAGAATCAGAATAAAGCACCTATGCAGAAATAGTCAGAGGTACTCAAGAAGAAAATCATAGAGGAACTAGACCACCTAGAAGATTCAGAACATAGAACCAACAATCAACAACATCTCAATAAGAAGAATGCTTCAGAAGAGAAACACCATTCAAAATATCCCCTACATCAAGGTATCAAACTATTTATCTTGGTTTATGCTATTCTTGTAACAATTTTGGTCATAAAGATTCAAACTGTAGAGCCTATGCCAATAACAGAAGAAACTATGAAGGATATTCAAACACTGGTTTTCCTAGAAAGTCACATGAAGAACAAAACATTAATCACAACAATTTTGGTTCACTAAGTAATGAAGTAGAATGTTGCAAGTGTAACAATTTTGGACACATGGCCAAATATTGTAGACTAACTATTCCTCCCAGGGAACCAAATAAGAATATCAAATAGGAACCACAAATGATATGCAGAAGGAAGCCAGATCAATTAAAAAATGAAGAATGCTCACTTGCTTTACAATATCAACACAAGAAAAGTGGGTGGTATGTTGACAATGGCTGTTTGAATCCTATGAAAGGTGGCAAGAACAGGTTTTGGACACTGAAGAAGGAACAAGATGGATCATTTTTGTTTGGAAATGATAACCCAACCAAAATTATAGGAAGAGGCATAGTCAAGCTTGGAAGCAAAGATGATAAGAAAGAAATTGTTATACTAGTCAAATATATGAAGCACAATCTTCTAATTGTAATTCAAATGTTTGATCAATGAAACAAAATTTTGTTCGACTCATAAAAATGTGATGCAAGAAAAGAAGGATCAAGAAAATTGATGGCTATAGCTAGAAGAACCCCAAACAACATATATGTCCTAAATGAGATTGGAAGGGGAAAATGTTGCTTAGGAAAAGAAAATCAAAGTTGGATCTGGCATAGAAGGATGGGTCACATAAACTTTGATAACCTTGTCAAAATTAGCAGAAAGGAAACAGTGAAATAAATTCCCATGATTTCAAAGCCAGTAAATACTCTGCGTGCGCATTGTATACAATGAAATAAAACTAGGACCAAGTTCAAATCAAAAGATTATTCCACGAAAAAACCATTAGATATTATACACATTGACTTATGTGGATCTACAAGAACGAAGAGATTAAATGGAGAACAAAATTTTATGCTATTGATTGATGACTACACAAGAATGATTGTTTTAGAGGAAGAATTTAGAGGCGTTTGAATACTTCAATATATACAAAGAGATGCATGAAACCGAGATGTATTTGAAAATAAATGTTTGAGATTAAAAAATGGAGGAAAATTTACATCAAATGAATTCATGGATTTCTATGGAAAACATGGAATAAAGAGACATTTCTCGGCAACGAGGACACCTCAGCAAAATGGAGTTGTTGAAAGAAAGAACAGAACAATGCGAGAAATGGCTAGAACCATGTTTAAAGATTCCAAGTTGAGTGGCATATTTTGGTAACAAGCAGTACATACAGTAGTTCACATCCTGAACAGAGGAATTCTCAGAAGCAACACTGATAAGACTCCCTATGATTTATGGAAAGGAAGACCAAAAAATGTGAAGCATTTAATATTATTTGGAAGCATATGTTATATCAAAATAAAAGATGCTAGACATAGAAATTTTGACTCTCGCGTTGATAAGGACATACTAGTTGGGTATTCAAGCAAAAGAAAAGCATATAAATGCTTCAGTCCAAGGCTAAACATAATTGTGGAAAGCATCAATGTCATGATTGATGAGACAGATGTATGGAAAGGAAAATAAGGAAGAAAATATTCAGAAGAGTGGGTTAATGAGGAAGATCTAAAAGAAGAAGAAGAGGAGAATCCAGAAAAAGAACAAGAGGAAGATGAGCAACATATACCTCCTAAGACACCTATTTAACAAGTATAGAAAAATAATCCACCATAAAATACTATTGGGAATAAATATGCAAGAGTTGAAACCTGAAGAAGAATACTTTCACCAGAACAACAACACCTAGCATTGTTATCTACAATTAAAGAAAGAATATTTGAAGATGCCAACAAAGATGAAAATTGGATCAAGGCTATGGATGAAGAATTGGATTAGATAGAGAATAATGACACATGGGAACTGGTTCCAAGCCCGAAGAACAAGAAAGTGATTAGTACAAAGTGGGTTTTTCGAAACATGAACGAGAATGGACATGTAACCAGAAACAAAAAAAGGTTAGTATGAAAAGGATACACTCATATTGAAGGTATATATTTTGAAGAAACCTTTTCCCCAATTGCGAGGATGGAGGAAATCATATTTACCTTAGCCTATACATGTTCAAAAATAATCAAGGTGTATCATATGGATGTAAAATCAACCTTTCTAAATGGGGATTTAGAAGAAGAAGTCTATATCGAATAACCTGAAGGGTTTCTACTATCAAAAAAGAAAGATTATGTTTGTAGGTTGAAGAATGCACTGTATGGACTCAAACAGGATCCCAGAGCATGGTATTTAAGATTGGATAGGTATCTACATCAACAAGGATTCAAGAATGGAAATGAAAACAACAATCCCTACATAAAAGTGGATCGAGACAATATATTGATAATTGAATTTTATGTAGATGGAATTATCTTCATAAGTGATGATGACATGATGAGTCAAAAATTTTCCAGAGATATGCAAAATGAGTTTGAAATGTCTTTGCTTGATGAGTTGACTTTCCTTTTGGTATTATAGATATGTCAGCATGACAAAGGTATTTTCATCTCCCAAACTAATTACATTCGAGAAGTTACAAAGAAGTTTGGAATGGAAGATTGCAAACCCATGGGTAATCCTATGCAGACCAGTTACAAGTTGAGCAAGGATGATGTTGGCCCTTGACCAAGTCTGAGGATCCTTTGTCATGTTTGACCTATTTTTGGGACTTTGAAAATCTTTCGAAGACGAAGCGCAAGTCGAAGCCGATATCATGGGATCTCGGCCCCTTTTTAGGGATTTTTGGGTTTTGGGCTTATGTAACGGGAATGGGGATGTCGGCCCATGGGTTTACCCATGTTTAGGCCCATTTTGTAATGTATAAATAAGTAGCTAGGAGATGTAATAAATGAAAATGTGCTAAGTGCTAAGTGTTAATTTCTATGTGCAAGTGGTAACTGTAATTGCTTTGTGCATATTGTGTGAGGCTTGCAGAGCTAAGTGCAAGTGATTGTAAGAGACTGTGGAAGGCTTTGTGTTGTAACTCAAGGAAGGAGGATCTAGCGAGGTGCGCAGATCTCCTTTCCTCTGTGGAGTAAGATCTCAAGTCTCTGTGCATGTAGTTGATTGACCAAAGATAATAAAAGAGAAGAAGAGTTGGTGGACATAGCCCTAGGGTGGGGGTGAACCACGTATATCATGTGTTGTGGTTGCTATGTGCTTTATGGTTGTTCTATTGTCTATGTGATGTGTTGTATGCTTATAAGGATATAATATGGTAGCTTAGTATTGAATAATGTGAATGAATGATAGATCTGATCTATGTTAACCTGCTTATTACTTGAATCTATTGGATTTGTATAAATACTGCGTTGATATGTTGTTAGGGTTTAGCTGCGCTGTAAGCTAAGGATGAATATTAACGAATTGTAGATGCTAAGTGCTATGCTAAGGTGTTGTAATCACATATATGTGTCCTAGCTAAGGTTGCAGACACTAGAGTCCTGCAACCACCCCTACCTCTACCTCGGGTGAGACTTCATCTGCTTCGCAGGTGTTGCCGAAAGGGCCGGTAGTTAGGGTTTTGTTGGTGCGTTGTTGTAGCATTGAACCCTTGGTCTGCCCCTGTGCCAACCAATAGTTTTGTTGCCGGGACTTGAAACTGTGATTTCTAGGAACTAAGGTAAAGAAAAAGAGGAAGGCCCTGTGCATAGATATGTTGTTGAAGTGAGCAGTATATGACCTGAAACTGTGATTACAGGTAACTGAAGAAAAGAAAGAAAGCTCTGTGTGTAGATTTGTTGCCTTAGTGTGCAGTATTCTACTTGACCTATAAAGATCTGTGCTAAAAAGAGAAGTTAGATCTGAAGAAAAGAGGTAAGATCTCGAAGCTTTGTGCTCTGGTAACGGTAAGAATAGTGAAAAGTTTTAGATGTGGAAGTTTTGTGGTCTACTGAAAGTAAGATTAGTGGAATTTTTTTTTTCAAGAGTATGGATCTAGATAAGCTTGATAAATGTTATCCTAGTCTGAAAACTAGGGCACAACTAGAAGAGAAAAGGTTTGATATGAGTAGATCCGATAGAAATAATGGAAGATATGTTATTCCTATGCATAGAAAGAATGTTTGGACTAACAAATGGATGAAATATATTAGAAAGAATTTTTTGCAGGTTAGTTACTATGATCCTAGTGCACCGTACAAGAAAGGATGGGGATCATTTAAGAAAAAAAGAGGATTAACCCTTTGTTACAGTTGCAGAAGACCGGGACATCTTGCTAAGGAATGCTCTGGAAGAAGAACTAGTTGTCTTTGTTGTAAAGATATGGACCATGAAGTTTTGGATTTCCCTAGAATGATTGCTAATCTTGACAGAATGAATATGAGACAAGAAAACCTTGAGGAAGGTCACAAAACTGAGGCCATGGTAGAACCCCAGACAAAATCAGAGACTGCACTACTGCAAATGAAAGATACCCTAAATGATCACAAAAATATCAACTTATCAGAGGTCTTCAAAGAAAAAGAATGCATAGAAGCAAGAATAGGAGACTTCGACATAAACTGTGTTTTGGATGAGGAAACACAGGTAAATATCATGAAAAAAAGAACTTGGGAAGATTTGGGAAAGCCTGATACGATTCCTTCATTAGGAGGAATATGACTATTCAAGGGAAAGTTGATAAACCTATGTGGAAGACTCACCCAGGTATCTATGAGTGCTCATGGAGCTTCGACAGAGGAAGATTTTGAGGTTGTTAGATTCATTGAGGACAACGCTCCATTTACTATGTTATTAGGAAAAACCTAGATCGAGAAAGATCAGACCAAAAGAAAAGAAGAGGAGGCCCGAGAACAAAAAAAATAGGAATTAAAAGACTTCATGACTAGGATGATATCACAGTTGATTGCAGAACAAGATAACAGATCAAAGCTAATTAGAACCAGAAACTCGAATCACTAAGTTGAAAGAACACAAGAAGATTCACAAACGAGTAGAGCACCTGCCCCAGATAAAGAAGCAATATCAATCTCTAGTCCTATGAAAGAATCTCAACAACGTGAAGCTGCTATGCCAAAAGAAGAAAAGAATCATAATGGAAAGAGGAATACTGAGATGAAGATCACCGAGAAGAATGTTAGAAAACTCAGTAAGAAGAGAGAAAAGATTGGAAAGTTATAGACAGGCCCAGAGGGAACTTCGCGGAAGGAATATTTGCAAAACTGTAACTTCGTTGGGATATCACAACAGGGCCCCATGGCACTTCGCCATGACGAAGCGATATAACCATTGGAAGAATTATAACCGTTGGACTGACGTTCCAGAACGGTTAGAAAAACAGTTATGACTAGAAATCTCGCCATCGGACCGTTGGGACCGCGCCGCAACAGACATAACTGCATTGATGGAAAACTTCTTATTCGTTGGAGAGATCCATTACATCATGTCTACTTAGTCCGTTGACTGTTGCATCGAGAAGGATTTTGTGAATTGTATTGGAGCTAACAAGAGAACCCATTTCTACCGCATTGTGCTTAGTGATATCGAAATCGATTTTATTGCTTTAAGAACCCATCCATCCACCCGAGTTTTCTGATCGAGAGCATGCATGTCGGATGAGCTCAGCGTTGTGGATAATTTAGTCGAGGAATTTTTTTTTGATCTGATGGATGAGAGAGTGATGTCTACAGGAGTTGAAGCTTCATCGACGCGAGGAGTGCAAGCCTCTCCGTTGACTGCTCGCGGATCCAGACCATCCTAACTGGTAGCAGAGAAGAGAACCAAGCACATAGATGATCTAGCAAATGCAAAGTTAATCCCGACCATCTTACCCGACTACATTCCACCTCTGGACGACGAGGTGAGTCGTGACAGTGTCCCGAGGGACTTTGATTACACCATGGTTACTGCGTACCTCCCGAAGGGGATACATGCATTCAAGACGCAACAATATAAGATTGCGACGTTGAATTTCAACAACTTCAACCTAGGTGACCGAAATAATTATAATATGCTTGCTCCTTACAAGTATATGACCAGGACGAACGAGAATAAATAAAAAATAATCACCCAGCCAAGGACTATGAACCTCACGTAACCCACCCTCTTGAATGTAATGAAAATCCCACACTTTGTAAGGAACCAGGAGGTTAACATGTGTGTTAAGTTCCTGCTCTCATGTTACCATGGCGGCTATCTATGGCTACATAGATGCATCACAGTCAATCCGATGTTGATCCATAGGATCACTAGGTTGAGCATGCAAGGACCTGACCCGCAAGGCTTCTACCTAGGGAATGCTTCTAACCGCGCCCTAGCACATATAATTAAGGACACTTACGACGATGTAGAAAAGGGAACACCAGGCTACAAGGTAGCTTCCATCCAGAATGGCGCAGTGCGCTTGGCCTGCCAACTGATCGCAGGAAAGCTAGTAAGGAAGAACCGACCTACACAAGTCACAAGATTTGTTGTTGACCTAATCAGGAAATGTGTAGAAGGACTCCATATGAATTGGGCGAAGTACTTGGTCAACCAGCTGGAATCAGATTTCTGCGAAGCTCAGGATCAGGGCTATGAATTCCACTTTAGCTGGTTCTTGATCCTCATCGCATTTACTGCTTGGGAAATGCCAGAAGGTGCGACCTTCTTGGACATTGAGTTGTTCGAGCCACTCGTTGTGAAGTTAACCAAGCTTTGGTACTTGAGAGATATGGGAAAATAGTGGCAATCGAACATCATCTTTCATACCTATTATCTCCAGTTGAAGAGGGTTATTGAGACTACCCTTCACATGACGTCGAACACCCTGCATCGGTTCTGACCCCTCATGAAGTTCCGCGTAGATTGACACTTCACTTATATCACCATGCATGCAGATGAACACAAAGAGCTTCAATAGTACTACAAGCTCATAGAGGAGGACCTTGAAGAGATCACCAAGGACCAGTCTACAAAACTCCTCATCCCCACAGACCCCTCAAAAATGTCATACCCTGAACTAATCGACAACCCTGAGACCACTCATGAAGCAAAGGATCTTACTAGAACCAACAAAAGGAAGAAGACTGAGGAGTTCCAAAACTTGAGTAGTGCATCGGAAGGAACTGCTTTAATATCACCTGGACGAGGGGGTGATGACAAAGTAGAAGAGACAAAGAGAAAATAAGACCAGTAGAAGCAAGATGAAGTAACACCGCCTAGGGACCCCACTGAGGAGGCTGATCCCCTGAAGAAAAGGAAGGCTTCTCCCACGAAACCCACTTCCCGAAATAAATCTAGAGCAACCTTGACTATGATGCAGACTATGCTCACTGTAGATGACTTCAACTTTATCATCGTAGCTGTAGTAGATGCCTCACAGGATATCTTGTAGAAACATGAAGTTAAGCAAGAGGAGATGTATGATAGAATTGAGGTTGAACTCAGAGGGGTGCAACAGACCCTTCAATCCAACCGTGCAATATACACTACGCTGCCACCATCATAAGCACCTGAGTTGGGAGATGAGCCTGCCCAACTCTGCAGACTAGCTGATGTGATCGAAGATCACCTTCGTTGCGCACAGGAAGAAACCAAACAGGCCACAAAGACCCTAAAGAAAGTACAAAAAGTAGTCATAGAGCAATGTTGAGCTACACAACAAGAGAAGGCTTCCCTCCAAACTAAGTTTGAAGAAGAGAAAGCATAGATCCAGTAAGAAAAAGAGTAGTTGCTCGCAGTGCAGGTGGGGGTAAAAGAAGCAGTCAACAGAGCACTTCTCTCTGTGACAAGTTTAGAACAAAAGGAGGAAGACCCAGTGGAACATCAAGTAGAGAAGCTTGTGGAAGCTATCCAATAGCTTCAATGGAGAATCGTAGACCTTGAACTATGAACAGTGCCAAGTACCCCACAGGATGTGCGAGATCAACAAGAAGCCACTGCTCAGAGCGCAGTCAAGAGGATAAGAGCATTCGCTCTGGAATGCAAACAACTAAGTTATCGCAGTGCACATAATTATGACTGACTCAAAGAAGATACTGAGATAAAGGTATTGGAGTCACAGCTCCAGGAGGTAAAGCAACAAGTAGAAGTAGTACAGGCACAGTTGAAGCTCCTGCCAACAGTTGAAAGGATGAAGTGATCCGAAGAATAATGCACTTATCAACAACAGGTCCACAACATTCAGAGCAAAGTCATGGAAGTGACTCAAAGGCTCAAACCAGTTCAAGACGAAGCTTGCCAACTATTTGAGGACATTGAAGGCCAAGGCGTAGAGTTGGAAAAAGTAGTCACTACAATTGAACAACATTTAGAGGGACCTGTCAACGAAGTAGTCATCCAAGAGTTCGCCAAGCAGGAGGCCCTAGCGCAGCAACAGGTCGAAGCAACTCGAGCCAAGATCGAGGCTTTTGAAGCACAACTACCTAGACCAAAGTGACTTAGGATGAGTCATAGGTGAGTGTTGGGGGCCTGTTGGCCCTTGACCCAGTCTGAGGATCCTTGGTCATGTTTGACCTATTTTTGGGACTTCGACAGGCTATCGAAGACGGAGCGCAAGTCAAAGCAGAGATTGTGGGATTTCGACCCCTTTTTAGGTCTTTTTGGGTTTTGGGATTATGTAACGGGAATGGGGATGTTGACCCATGGGTTTACCCATGTTTAGGCCCATTTTGTAATGTATAAATAAGTAGCTAGGTGATGTAAGAAAGGACAACGTGCTAAGTGCTAAGTGTTAATTGCTACGTGCAAGTGGTAACTGTAATTGCTTTGTGCATACTATGTGAGGCTTGTAGAGCTAAGTGCAAGTGATTGTAAGAGACTTTGGAATGCTTTGTGTTGTAACTCAAGGAAGGAGGATTCTAGCAAGGTGCGTAGATCTCTTGTCCTCTATGGAGTAATATCTCAAGGCTGTGTGCATGTAACTGATTGATCGAAGATAATAAAAGAGAAGAAGAGTTGGTGGACATAGCCCCAGGGTGGGGGTGAACCATGTATATCCTGTGTTGTGGTTGCTATGTGCTTTATGGTTGTTCCATTGTCTATGTGATTGGATGCTTAGTGCACTAATGTATGATTAGAAGGATCTGATATGGTAGCTTAGTATTGAATAATGTGAATGAATGCTAGATATGATCTATGTTGATATGTTTATTACTTGAATCTATTGGATTTGTATAAATACTGTGTTGATCTGTTGTTAGGGTTTAGCTATGCTGTAAACTAAGGCTAAATATTAATGAACTATAACTGGTAAGTGCTATGTTAAGGTGTTGTAATCATATATCTGTGTCCTAGCTAAGGTTGTAGACATTAGAGTCCTACAACCACCTCTGCCTCTACCTCGAGTGAGACTTCATTTGCTTCACATGTGTTTCCGAAAGGGCCAATAGTTAGGGTTTTGTTGGTGCGTTGTTGTAGCTTTTAACCTTGGGTCTGCCCCCGTGCCAACAGATGATGAATCAAAGGATGAAGATTAGAGACTCTATGGATCAATGATTGGCATATTACTCTATGTGAAAGTGTCAAGATGGGATGTGATGCAAGAAGTTGGACAAGTTGTGAGATTTCAAGAAGCACTGAAAGAAACATATGTTATGGAAGTAAAGAGAATATTCATATATCTGAAGGAAAAAAAATATTTTGTATTATAGTATCCAAAAGGGAATCATCTATCTTTGGTCGCCTATAAAAATGTAGATTGGGAAGGTAGCATTGATGATAGAAGAAGTACAAGTGGAACAACTTTCTACTTGGGTGAGTGTCTGGTATCATGGTTGAGCAAGAAATGGTTATCGATATCTTTGTCCACAATAGAAGAAAAATATATTGCAGCATCAACATGTTTCCCTTAGGTTCTTTGGATGAAACAAACCTTGCAGGATATACAAGTGAAGTATGATGATCCCATTTCAATACTCTGTGACAACACCAACACTATCATTATCTCCAAGAATCTAGTGATTCATTACAAGATGAAACAAATTCCGATCAAGTATCACTTTCTATGGGAATAGGCTATAGAGAAGAACATCAAGATAGAGTATATTGGGACAAAATAGAATATTGTGTATATCTTCACCAAACCTCTTTAGAGGGAGACCTTTGAGTGTCTTCAATAGAAATTTGGAGTAGTTTATGAACCATAGTGATCCACATGGTATTGGACATAGTAAGACAGAGGGAGAGATGCAGAAGACTTGAAGAATATAAGTAAATAATCATTTGAATGTTTTCATATACATCATAGGTTTACACAAGGAAGCACCATAAATAGAAAAAAAGAGGCTTGTAGATAGGGGGAGTATCCCCGATGAGAATTACCCTTTTCCATTAATGTCAAAGGGGGAGAGAAAGAAAAAATACATGGAAATGGAGAGAAAGAAAAGACGCATGGATATAGGAGGAGAAATGGTCACATGGGGAGTGATGGTCATAGGGGGAGCATGATAAGGAGCATGAGTGTTCCCATGCCATCATTATTTCCATCAATGCCAAAGGGGGGGATCGTTGGACAATGGGTTGTCATTGATGTCAACAAGCAACAATTGTCATTGATGTCAACAAATGTGATGGGTGTATTTAGAGAAGTCTCCAAAGTGGTCCCCTTATGGAATAACTCTAAGCATGGCCCTCAATGGAAGATGCTTTGAAGAAGTATACAAGAGGCCCCAGAGGTATGGTCATGAAGCTCGAAGCCTTTTTAGGAAAAATGACATAAAGGACAGTGTAAATGCATGTAAAATAGTCATAGATGGATAATCCTTGTCGTGCCATTTCTAGTGATAGTTCGTATGCCACGTGGTTCCTCACAATTGAGGAGTTATGAGGTCATGAAGTTGGAAGCCAAAATATGGGTTATGAAACCCCTAGTTGGTTACAAGAAAATTAATGAAAGGGTTAAGTGTTTGTAACAAGAAATCCCTAAAGTAAGGAAATAAGTTAATTATAAAAATTATAAATACCCCTCAATGAGTCTTTCATATGTACAATTTGCAGACATCTCTATTGATTATCTATCTTGTGAGGAAATTTTGGTTTATTGGCGAATCTGAGGTTGAGTCTGATATAGAAAGTCCGAGGGTGCGAAAGAAGGTCGAAAGTGAAAGTATTAGAGTTCTAAAAATTGTGAGTAACCCTAGTTTTTGAGGTGTCCACCAGTTGTAGGTTAGAAGGGAATGGATCAACGTGGGATGCAGTGGAGAAAAGCATGGATATATGGGGGTAATAGTGAAGGAAGTCACAGAAGTGTGAAAATCTTGTGAGAGGGTGTGAAGAGATGCTTGTACCATATTGTTGATGCCCATGTTGGTTTAGTTATCTATTATCTAATACAAGAGAGTGTCTATAGGATCATATGTATGTTCTTTATGTGTGTTTATCATGGATGATATGGAACATGCTTGAGGAATTATTTGGAGGCCCTTTTTGGTTTACGGTTGCATCTGGTTGAGGTCCATGTTTTGATGTCATTGATACATGCTTCAGATATATCCTTGGTATATTTTATATGGTTGTTATGATTCATTGTTATAATAACATCTTTGTGATATTGACATATATTTGAGGCATATCTTATGGTATATGGTATGATGCATGTTTGAGGTACATTTTGTTACATGGTTTGGATACTTGATGTTGATATGATCTATATGAGTAGATTTGATTGATATATCAGTAACATGTATAGTGACAGGTTAAAGGGTATGATCAATTACAGGTTGATGTGACAGTGATAGGTTACAAGTTGGTGATAAGTTACAAGTTGAAGTGACAATGACAGGTTGATTATGGGTTGATTATCAGAGTCAATGACAATATTAGTGGTAGTGACATTTTGGTATACATTTCTATTTCAAGGTGACAGGATGGGGTAAGGAAAGGGGGTCGTAGCCTCCTTCTGGTTGGTGTCGGAGAACACAGGGAGTTGGAGCCTCCTTCTGGTTGGTGTCGGAGAACACAGGGAGTTGGAGCCTCCTTTAGGTTGGAACCTAAGAATCAGGGGGTTGTAGCCTCCTTCTAGTTGGAGTGAGAAAATTCATGGAGTTGTAGCTTCCTTCAGGTTGGATCCTATAAATAGGGGGTCATAGCCTCCTTCCAGTTGTCGCTGGAGAATTGGGAAGTTGGTGCTTCTAATGAATGTATTATTTTGATATATAAGAAAATCATCATGTGGTTTTCTACCATTTGGGTTTCCACGTAAATTCTGGTGTACCGTGTTTTTTGGATGTCTATTATTCTCTGTTGATTGATACTACTCATGATATATTAATGATATACTACTGATGAAATTAATTGTAATGACCCCGACCGTGACGACACCAATATGATGTACGACAGGTAATTTTTATTTTTATTTTGCAATAGGAAGGAAATGTCGATAATATAGATACATCATATCAAGCTTACGGCATCTTAATGAAGGACGGAAAAAGTAATCTATACATGAAATCCGAGCATAAAAGAACACCAAGGGGATTGAAGCAATAAATAACATTTACTCAGATAAGGAAGTTAACAACTACTCTAATTAACAATTTCAACAATCATCAAGGCACAAACCAACTAACAACCGACTTATAACGTAAACTTTCATGGAGAGAAAGAATAAAAAATAATAATCATGCATTACAATAAAAACTCTCATTCATCACTTACATTAGTCAACACCATCTTCATCGGGAAGCACATGACCATATGCCAGGTTATCCTGCTCTCTTATCGATCAATGCACGCAATGATCCGATCATAAGGAATCATGTCGCCACATTGCGACAAGATCATAGTAACCAAGGCATAAGCATAAACAATTTTTAAGCCTCCAATCATGACATAAGGTCCAACATGCTAGAAATCCAATTTGCACTATCATACCTTACGAAACCGTTAAACGAAGGCACTCAAATCAATCAAGCTAAATGAGATGAGGGGTAACTACACTGAATTGCACAACAATCTACATTGATTTCTTGTTTTCTTACAAGGCAATTCTTAAGTGGATTCTTTCAGGGGAGCACGGGCTAAATGGGTCTTATTAATAATTACCAACATAAGGACTATATCATAGCATATAGTAGCCAACCACAAGTCTAAACTTAAAACATACAAACATCCTAAAGTAACAATTATACCTCTCCCTCAAGGGGGTTTTATTAAACAAATAAAATAAACTCTTTTTAGCTTCTCTAGTTCCATATAACGGTCATGAACCCATAAACCTTAGCATGCAAAATTCTATCATCATTTTCGGAAAAAGACTACACAATTCAACTAGGAAGGTCCCCACTCCTTACCCAAGGATAATCTTTCCATGCCTTCATTTTTTTTATTACACATCTTCTTGTAGCATTAAGAAGAGTAAAATATCTCCTAAAATAATCTTCTACCCTCACTAATCAACATGCCTTGATTAAATTGAGGTTACAACATTGGATTTATTTAATGATTTTAATTCATTAATATCCTTAAAATATTTAAAACATTGCCATCCTTATACATCTTACATCGGTAAAAACTTAGCACATTACCTCATTAAATCAAGGGTCCTCATTATATTCAAAAAACATCATCAATTAATCAAGATATATATATATATATATATAT
>SNQJ01S0029336.1:4646-21617 GCA_010110895.2 Picea sitchensis | reverse complement strand
ATTGATTTTGAATTGTTGATTGTGGTATTGTGGCTTGATGTAATTCCTTGATTAAAATTCATCTAGAAAGGTTAATATGTTCATTTCCAGTCCAATGTTTGTAATTAATGAAGCAACAGATTGTAGTATTAATCATTCTATGTCTGACTTAAGGATGTAATGGTTGTAGGGTAGGGCCTTAGTGACTCTCGAAATGAATACATATATACCTTCAGGGAAACAGTTTGTTAATCTGCGATGATCACATTAAGGCGGCAGTCGGGTTGGTCCCCCTTTACTAGCCCTACTCTGATAATAACCTGCCTTATTCTTATTTTAGGGGTTGCCTTACAACCCGTAATTAATCCAACTCAGGCAAATGGGATCGATGGAACACTATGCTGCAGAATTTTCCACAATAGCAAATTGTGTTCGTAATCTCCCGGGAGAAGCATATCTGGATACCTTCTTGGTAAACCTTATAGCCTCTTCCCAATCTCCAGGTTCTTTGAATTTCACTCCTGCCCCTACCTACTCCTGAAGTCTACCGAAGAAGGTATCCAGATATGCTTCTCCTGGGAGATTACAAACACAATTTGCTATTGTGGAAAATTCTGCAGCATAGTGTTCCATCGATCCCGTTTGCCTGAGTTGGATTAATCACGGGTTGTAAAGCAACCCCTAAAATAAGAATAAGGCGAGTTATTATCAGAGTAGGGCTAGTAAAGGGGGACCAACCCGACCACCGCCTTAATGTGATCATCACAGATTAGCAAACTGTTTCCCTGAAGGTATATATGTATTCATTTCGAGAGTCACTAAGGCCTTACCCTACAACCATTCCATCCTTAAGTCAGACATAGAATGATTAATACTACAATCTGTTTCTTCATTAATTACAAACATTGGACTGGAAATGAACATATTAACCTTTCTAGATGCATTTTAATCGAGGAATTACATCAAGCCACAATACCACAATCAACAATTCAAAATCAACTAGCTCAAGTGAACCTAAACTCATATTAATCTGTTCCCTTATACTATCCCAATAAAGTGTTATCCCATAATATTTAATTAATCAAACTCAACTGCCAATTCAAAAAAGACCTTTCCCCTTAAACTGTATAGGGTGTTAACACACTTCTCAATAGTATAAATATAATTTAAGTTCCTATTGATTAGAGTTCCACTGGGAATTTAAAAATAAAATAATTTAGAGTTTAGCAATATTACCATTCAACAATTTTTATCTGGATTATATCTAACCGATTATGGATTTCCTCATGCATCATTCACTAATAAAATTATCGCAATATTTAATTCTGGAAATTTTACATAAATAAATGAAGTTAATATCCCGACAGGCTTCGACTGACAACTCCAAGCAATAAAGGTGTAGGGCCACCGAAGGGATGTTGCCCACCAAGGCAAGTTCGTGGAGGGTGCTGAAGGGGCGAGTGGGGGAGCTTTATCAGAAGAAATACACATCCATTAAAGGAATTGGAAGAGGGGACAAGGAATCAGGAAGGTCGTGTGGACATTCTGCAGGGCGAGCTATCTTGAAATTCGTCAACGTAATGATGCATTTGTCGATAAACCCAACACATCTAATGTGGAGAAGGAGAGAGGAAAGGGCATTGTTGATAATAAAGACAGGCCTAGACGATATTTTTGGCAACACGCTCCATGGGAAGGGCTGGGGAAAACCGATAATGGCTGACTGACAAGGTTGAGCGGTGTAGGGTCGTGGAGGAGTCATAAATTAACAGTCAAGAAAAATCAATGTTGCAACAACGAAATCTGTCAGCAACCACTTAAGGAGCACCCACCACCATGGCAGGGACAATGGTTGCAACAATACAATCCTAAAGAAAAACCCCAGATATATTATACCCTGTGGCCTGTCAATCTGAAGGTTTCCGATCTTGAAATTGACGAACACGGAGGCCACATGGAACCCAAAAATCGCTGAAATTTAAGTTGAGTAAGACATTGACCAACTCACCATAAGGAACAAGGAAACACTCAGTAGCATGCCAAAGGCACCAAGGAGGGAGACCACCAGGGACAAACTGGGTTGCTCTAAGGAAGGCACGACTCTCTACAAGCAGCGAGACTCAAGCTTGCGCCAGAATCTCACCCCTGCTCAGTCGTGCTCACACCACACTTGGAGTGAAAAATTTAAGAAGAGAACTCATCTTGAAATGGAAAAGGAAACTAGGTTTTGTGGAGGGAAGAAGCAACTAAAGAAATTGAGTAGGAACATGAGGTTAAACACACTTAAAAAGGGGAAAATTCGGTGGTCAATAGAAAACAAGTCTGGAAGAGGTTAAAAGAACTCGAAGGTGTAATGGTAAAACTGAGGCCAAAAACAACGAAAATCACGCAGGGTTCTCTAGGCGTGAATCTCAGAGGTGAACATGAAGACTTACCAACTAGCTCGAATAACTAAAAATCCAATTCTTAGGTAGAAAGACTCGAGAATCCCTAACATAACCAACACTCTAACCAACGAGAAAAATAAAAATTCTATCACTAGCAAAACAGATCAATCAAGGAGTATTTTGAATAGTTTTCCTTAATCGAATGCCATTATAACTAAAAATTTGCAAAACCATTGGGTGCAATTAACATAGCCAAACATAAGCAAGCAAACTCATGACAAGAATTGTTGTTCGACTACTGCTACCATGCAAGAGTAAATTAAATCAAAATACAACAACAATTTTACAAGAATAAATTAAATCACAATACAATAATAGTTTTACCTGGAATGCCATGGTTGACAATGATGAATATGAAGTCATTGTCTCACACTTGTGCTCTGACCTACTCCTCCTTGCTAACCATTGAGACCTCATCAGTACCTCCCAACCAATGCTAGGGGTACTTTTCTTCCCCCTGAGCCCCCCGAGCCGCAAAGGGGACACACAACCACAATACTAGAGAATGCTAACTCCTAGCTCACCTCGCAAGACTCATTATCTGAGTTGGGTATCCCTACTCCCACAAGAAACTTTCAGTCAAGAATTAAATTCAGCAGCATAACCTTACACATACCAGATGTGATCCCTACTCCTCCTCCGCCATCATTTTTATAGAGTTTTATTAGTGATTAGTTTCCCATACCCTCAGTATATTTTTTTTATTAAATTTAATTAAGATAAACCTCCCCCGTACACATGTCACCCGATCCCTTAGTTGCACTAGAAATTAATTAATTAATTAATTCAAATTTTCCTAATTCCCTCACCCACCTAAAAGCATTCCTAAAAATTATCCTTAGTGTCCATTTATTCCCTTACATTTCTTAAATGACTGATGCCTTACTTAAAGCCTAGATGAGTTCACAGATAGAAAGTTCCAAAGGCTATATTCCCTACTAAGTTAGGCAGTCCCCTTTTTCTTTAACTTAACCCTTTTCCTTAAGTTCTCCTTTTTACCTAAGTGTTATAGCAAGATTTTCCTCACCATTTCTATATTGCACAGAGGGCCTTTTTCCATTTCCCTATGCAGAATTATCATCCCCTTTTTGATGAATCCAAAGATAAAAACATACATTTTTCCACACATATGCTCCCTAACTGCTATGCAAGATGCGTATACGCTTGCTTCTCCACTACAGCTCGCGTATATCAGGATTTGTGCCAGAAAATATAAAATGAGGTCGGGTTTCCATGTCACGATAGAAGATATCTGATCCTTGGCCTTCCATATACTAGAAACATTCTGTCTCGACCCTTCAGTTGCATTCTGAAGACTATAAGAGCACAATTTCGAGCTATGGAAAAGAGAGAGAACGCATTCAACTTTGAGAGAAAAGTTACTCTGGAGAAATTACTTCATATTGAGTCTACATCCCTTTGTCCCTCAAGTCTGAGCACAATGTTCAACCCCCAAGCTCTTCCCTTATTGTTGAGAGGACCTAATTGCCTCTTTCATATGAGCTTTCCTTTGGTGGAGGATTGAAGTGGTGGAGACCCATTTGGAAGGAACTTGGTTTCTTGGTTTTGAACTGTGCCAACACGGAAGTCTGTAATGTTGACACTTCTGCTAATCAATTATTAATAGAAATACTCCTTTCCCGTCCTATTGATATCTTGCAAATATATGATTATTATCCATGGGTGTGTTTGTAATGTTTATAAATGGATTATGTTATCTGATGTGCTAACCCATGTTATGTCATCACTATATTCTTTCTTTTCTTGTTTGCTGAGATCTTCCACAAAGACTACTTCGATTTCACCTACGTAGGGAGGCAATGGTGATGAGCTAGGTGGTACAAAAGTTGAACAAAACATAGGTGAGGTTACCCCACCTAGAGAGGAGGAGGACCCCTCCATGAAAAGAAATATGACACCACGAAAGCCCTCCTCCCGAAAGAAATCTAAGGCCACCCGGACCATGCTTAAAACTACCCTTACCCTAGATGACTTCGACTTCTTAATTGCCACGCTGAATGATGTTTCACTCGAGCTCGCAGAAAAGAAAGAAGAAAAGCAGGAGGAACTCTTCAGCCGAATCAAAGGCGAACTCAAAGAAGTGCAGCAGGAACTCCATTCTACCTAAGTAGTATCTACAATGCCCTTAATAAGTGGACCATCAGGAACAGGTAATGAGCCCACTCAATTGCACCAGATCGTTGATCAAGTCGAAGCTTTCCTTTGACAAGCTCAAGAAGACACAACACAAGCCACCTAGGCTTTGATGCAAGCACAAAAAGCACTTCTAGAACAACAAAAGGAGGCAGAACGGGAAAAGCTTGCCTTGAAAGTGTAGTGGGATGAGGAAAAGGCACAGTTACTAGTAGAGCAACTTGAAGTTCAGAAAAGGATTCACAAAGCACTGCACTTTGTGATAGTCATAGAGGTGAAGATGGAAGACCGTCTCCCACAGTAGGTGACCCAACTGGAAGAAGTAATCCAACAACTCCAACAACGCATCATGGATCTGGAGCTCCACATCGTGCCCGAGACACCTTAGGAAATAAGAGATCTAAGAGAGGCCACTTCTTGAAGCACAGTTGGCCGATTAAAAACCTTTGCTTTGGAATGCAAGCAACTGAGTGCTAGAAGTGCCTAGACTTGTGAAACCCTCGCAGAGAATCCAAAATTGCAGACATTGGAGGCACAACGCCAAGAAGCAAAGAAGCATGTAGACACGCTACAGACATAGATAAAGACTTTGACCCCAGTTGAAAGAATGAAGAGGTTCGCAGAACAATGCACAACCCAACAACAAGTACATACATTGCAAAGTAAAGTGATGGAAGTCTCCCAACGAATTCAACCAATCCAAGAAAGGGCATGCCAACTGTTCGTTGAACTTGAAAGCCATGAAGTTGAACTCGAATAGGATACATATGGTCCAATGATTTCCTAGGTGGTATTATCCATTTCACTAAGTGCACTTCATACATTCCTCTAATACACCATAGTGTATTAGATACATCACATGGATGCATCAAGGGATTAGTTTCTATTACTCATACAAATATAATGTAATAGAACCCTAAATTTAAGAAAGACCACCTTCCTTAATGTACCTAAGTCTTGACAATGTCAGACATTATTAATATCCATGGATGTGCTCACAAAGAAATTGTCGATAGTGGACATACTATACCACTCCTAATGAACAATTTACATGTGAATGGAATATTTACTTAGTATAATAGTTTGGATAATGTGGCTCTAGGTTCTCGTCCTATTGCAATCACATATCAATGGAGCCCATAAACTAATGGTGAATAGAATTATCTTTCATAGGCATAATACCATGACAAATGATGTGGAAAAAGAAAATAATGGCCACATATCCATGCTTTACCACCAAGGACAAGTGGCACTTGGTTATTTTTAATTTTAAAGTTGATTACAACATGAGGAGTTATGTAGAATCAAAATTGAGAAAGTTAGGAATCTAACATCCTTCTCTCTAGAAAGCATGCCTTTAATTCTCCTTTTTGGTACCCTCTCAAAAAATATTAATGGTTTCATGCAAGATAATGCTTCCCTCTCATGGCCTGCTAATTGCAATGGAAATCAAGAAAGAAAACAATCTATTGAATAGGATGAATGATTTGAGATATATGTAAAAATTATCAGAATATGGTGTAAAAATATGAAATGTAGGAAATCAAATTAGATTCCAAAATGAAATTTAGGTAGTTTTTCTACAGTTTTTTGAGTCCCAAACTTCCAGGGCCATTTTGAGGCCCCAAATGAATTTTTATAGACATTCGGAGGGGCAGGGATTTCCAATGACATGCCCTAACCATACCCAAAAGTTGTAATCCTCTAATAATTCTTTCCAACGAGATATCATGTGCCCTAAATGGAGATCGCATGCAAAAGTTATGCCCTCGGGAATTGAGGCATCAACCATCCCCATTGAGGCCCACAAATATTTTGGCATTTCATCTTCTGGGTTTATGGATTTGGATGATTGGGATTTTCTCATTAATGATTTATGTTAAAAAGGCCTTTCAGGCCTCATTGTAAACATATTCTTGCAAATGTGTGTGGTTGTCACATATCTTCTCAGATATAAGCTACCAACATTATAGAGAGTTCATTTCAATCTGTATTTTCTCTTATAGTCTCTGCATATTTCATTCTCTAATAGAAATTGAGTGTTATTGTATCTCTATGTTTCTGTCCTATTTCTATGTTTCATTTTGTTCCCTCATAAATCTGGATCATCCATGTATCTTGAGCCTGAGAAGGAAAATTTATGGCTAGAGGCTCTTGTTTCCCTACTGTGACTATGGTCACAGTCCTCAGAGGAATCCATGATACCTAAGACATCACACTGGCACCCATATTCAACTCCGATGTGAAATGATACCTAGAGAGGGATTGCGTTGTTCTTTCCAGGTGTTGTTCATGGTGCTTGAGCTTGAGAAGGTTAAATTAAGGTCTAATGTTGTTATTTTCCCCATACAATTTTTATTCCTAGAGAAACATTTCTAGTGCACAATATCTACTCATGGTGCTTGTATCCTACTTGAAGGCTAAAGATGCCCTACAAGGTTCCTATGTTTTTGTTTGAGTACTTGTTCAAGGATCTTGATCTTGAGAAGCTTCAATAAAATGCTAAAACACTTTTTTCGTATTTGATTATGGTTAGGGCCTTGTAAACCATCCATGTTCTCTTTTGGTGGTTTAGGGACAAGTTCATGGCACTTGAGCCTAAGAAGCTATGTTTAGGTATTGAGGTTGTTGTTTCCATCTGTCAAAAAATGCTAAGGGCCTTGGTTATTATTTCCCTACCATGAATTTTCAAGGCCTCTAGAACCATCTATGATGCATGCAACATATTAATGGAACCCATATCCAACTCCCATGGAAAAGACCCCTTAATGAGGGCCCATTTCATTGTGTCTAGTTTTGTTCATGGTTCAACTCAAGAAGGTTAAATTAAGGATTACAACCCTTATTTGTCCCTTTTACCATTATTAGGCATCCATACCCATTTCTAGTGTACAAAACCCACTCATGGCACATGTATCACACTCAAACGTCTAAAAAGAACCCTTATAGAGGATCCAAATGTTGGTTATATGACTTGTTCAAGGCTCTTGAGATTAATAAGATTCAATATATAGAGGGAGAAGTCAGAGCCATGAATGTTGATCAATAGTTTAGTTAAGAGGCTCATTTGGTCCAAACTCATGATGAAAAATTATATGTTCATCATATTGACTACTAACATGTCTAGTTCAGTCCCCATATTGACCTTCAGGTGAATTTTTGCAATGTCATGGTGACGGGTTCCAGACTAAGAGTCCACCTTCCTCACCTCATCTATCTAGTGCATGAAGAAGAAATCCAAGACATGTTCATTGGACGAAATTGCTCCATTGATCCTTAAAGGTAAGTTACCTAAATGAACTATTGATTGAGGGTGAAACAAAATTATTAAAGACTATTTTAAATTTAAAAAAAAATGATACATCTAAATGTCAATTATTTGTATCCTTTTTAAAGTCACACAGTTTAGTTGTTGCTAGGAAAATTCTCAGCATAAGGAAAGTTAAAAGTTCTTAGACCACTAATCATGTTGTTAGAAATATTTGAGGTGCATTTAATATAATTGGAAACAATATTCATTTGAAAGATCATAATGTATCTTATCGTGTATTGTAAAAATCGATTGTAAACAAGACCACAAGAAAGTGTCACTTTTTGACAAACACATCTCACATTTTTAAAGTATGTACTAAAATGATTCAAAAGTATTATATTAGAAGAGAAAACATTGACAACTCGACCAACCAAATTATTTCGACCAACCAAATTATTTGACCTTCATTGACAGGTTTCATCATTCTGATATGAAGTTAATTGGAGTGGTTAATAGACTAGTCCATAACTTTTGGCATGAACATATGATGCTTTCATCCAATCATAAGAGGGTGCTAAAGTTGAGAAAAGGTTCTAGTGATTCTGAATACCATGTTAAACACATTCTTGACATGTCATAGATGAAACTTTATGAGAGATTCAAGAATGAGGACAAGGAGATGGACCTTGGCTAAATATCTTTAGAGAAACACAAACATCGATCTATTAGAATATGCATAGACCGTAACCCATGCTCCTTTAGACAACACATAGAATTTGGTTATTATTATGACACATACATAGAATTTGGTTATTATTATGACACACATATCCACATCCATTATGTTTTTCATACTAACCATGTGCAAGAATGTTGAGGCATACAACCACCAATTTCATCAAAAGACTTTATTCATAGCATCATGTCCAAGGCTCGATGGGAAAATAATATGAAAAATATTTTATAGATGGGACATGTCCCTAGTGTAGTGGATTTTCATTATTAAGCCAATGCATTCATGAAAGTAAAAACCATGAATTTGGAAAGATGGTGGTTGACATGCAGAGCTTCAAATATGTTACTTATGAACAAGAATATGGGAAAGAAAGAAAAATATAGCTTTGGTGATATCACAAGTGAGAATACATTCTTTTAAATTAGACTTGAAATTTTTACATATATTTTGAAAATACAACATTCTAATTATGATCTGATTTTTGTGTCAATGAATACAAGTATGTAATTTCATGAACAGAGTTTTTGAAAAAACCCATCAATATGTTCAACATGCCCATGTAGTATGATGAAGCAATTTAAAATATGCATTTTTTCTTTAAATACAATATATTTAACTTGCATCCATAGTTGACATTGACATTGTTGACATTGGACTTGGCTGCTCATAAGATGTCAAACAATACACCAACTACCATAATTTTACACTCCATATAAAGACCAGTGCACTTCAAATTTGAGTTCCAAGTGTTGACTCAAAATAAAATTATTATTAGTTTCTGTCTCATCATCTGTTATTCAGGCAATACCTAAAAATTGAAATCGAATGTTTAAAATGAATATTCTGATCATATATGTTTTTGGAGAATGAATCAATATTTCCAAAAAGATTACTTGAAAGCGTTTCGAGTGTGTCAAATATAATGATACAAAATTGAAGTGCCATCGGTATTGAAATATTGTAACTGCAAAGAGTATTATATTTATTATTGGTGTATTATTAATTAGATCAATCCCCTTTTGTGGATTGATCATGTCGGGTATTGTAAATGACCAAATCCCCTTTTGTGGATTGGTCAAACCCTAATTGTAATAGGTAAATGAAAAGTCAGCCCCAGAATATATTAAAGTGGTTATAAACACCCATAATGAGAAGTCGGCCCTGCCAGTGAAAAGACACCTCAGTTCAGTGCTTGCCAGATTGTATAAATAAGAGAGGTTAGCGCCTCATGTGTTCACTCACTCACTTTTTCATCAGAGTGCAAGTTCAGAGTTGCAGTTGGAGAGGAAGGAAGAGAGAGAGAGGCACATTCTCGGGATATGACTTTCTGTATTGTTTGAGTTATCTCTTGGCATTATATTGGCTATCTATATTAGGGAAGATTTTGCTGGGTTTTCTCCCCCATGAGGATTTCCCATGATAAATGATGTGTCTCTTGTGATTGTGTATTTCTCAGTGATCCTATATATGCTATGATTAATATCTAGTGAATTGAAAAGAAACCTAATAATAGATTAAACCTTAACATTGTATCAGAGATAATATGAAGATAACATATTTCACAAGACGAAGAAAAACGCCATTGTTTCCATACATGCAAATTAGGGATTTTTATTGAAGAAGAATTTCATCCCCAAATCCATCTATAAAAGTGCGCCCTTCCTCAAGGAACACTTTGGCATCATCAGTGCACCTTTTTGGTGACTATATCTCTCGGAAAGTGAAACCCTAGTTTTCACCAGGTACTAGAAAACCAGAAGTACCAGAAAACTAGAAGCGCCAGTTCAGAAATCCACTGATCAAGTTTTAAGGGGTAAAAGTTGGATTTTTTGAAATCTAACCACATTAGGATACTCGCCTCAGCCAAGCGCACCTCTTGGTAAGTTCATAATTCAATTTTGAGCATTTTCATTTTCGGTCATTTTCCTAGCTCCAGGTAAAAGATGTCTGCAAGCACTAAGCTTGTTGACAAGCTAGAAGGTGTGAAAAACTTCCATTCCTATAAGTATAGGATTGGAATCATTCTTGAAGAGAATGACCTATAAATATTCGTTAAAGAAGAAGTACCAGAACCCATCGATGTTGCAGATAAAGAAAATAACCAAAAGGACACAATTAGGGCTAAGAGAATCATTGCAGATTCTATCAAAGATCACCTGATTCCTCAAGTATCTTCAAAGAATACTCCAAAAGAAATGTGTGATTCCCTAACCATATTATATGAAGGAAATAACATAAATCGAAAGATGAATCTAAGAACTCAACTCAATAATACAAGGATGCATAAAGGAGAAACAATCCAGGAATATTTCTCCAGAATATCAGAATTCAAAGAACAACTAGAAGAAATTGGAGATACCATAGATGAAGAAAAAATCATAATGACAACCCTTAATGGTCTCACAAGACCTTGGTATGCATTCATCCAAACTGTTTGTGACAGAACGGAGAAACTAAAATTTGACAGTCTTTGGAAAGAATGTATTCAAGAAGAATCAAGAGTAGTTAACCGAGAATAATTACTATGAAGAGATGAAGATCAATCCCTAGCTACTCACACTAAGGGAGGAATAAAGAAGTCTCATTTCCAGAAAGGAACTCATAAAGAGTCTCAATCCCCAAAAAAAATCATACATAAATAATCTCAACTAAAGAGATTCC
Organism: Picea sitchensis; assembly: GCA_010110895.2. Classification (NCBI taxonomy): domain Eukaryota; kingdom Viridiplantae; phylum Streptophyta; class Pinopsida; order Pinales; family Pinaceae; genus Picea; species Picea sitchensis. Next base: position 10,387 of record SNQJ01S0029336.1, on the reverse strand, counting down.
AGAAGAAAGGACAAAGAAAAGAAAGAGACTTTTTATCTTACCAATGCTACCATTGTGACAAGATGGGACATATTGCGAGACATTGTCCAGCTAGACGAGAAGAATAAAAGAGAAAAAACAAGAGGCATCATGCCCATGCAGTTGAATATGAAGAGCCACCCACAAAGATGTTAAAAGAATGAATTGAAGACTATGTTCTAATATCGTCCCTCTTAGGATCAGTAGAACCTGGAGCGAACACTTGGCTCATTGATAGTGGTGCTTCCAAGCACATGACAGGTCAAAGAGACATTCTCTCTTGCCTTTCAGAAAATAAGTTTTCTCATAAATTTACGCTTGGAGATGATTATCAATACCCTATCAAGGGAGTAGGAGAATCAAAGTACAAGTTGAATTCAAGAACTCCAATGAAGATGAAGGATGTACTCTATGTACCAGGTTTGAAAAAGAACCTACTCTCCATATCATCTTTAGAAAATAAAGGCTTCAAACTTTCCTTTATAGATGGAGAAGTTCTTATGTGGGCTAAAGGAAAAACCATGAAATAAGCAATTGTTATTGGAAAAGACGAAGGTGGCTTGTATAATCTAAAGGGTCACTCAGAAGCAACCATGACCCATGCCATTAATAATCCATGTGAAATTTGGCATAGAATACTATCCCACATCAACTACAAGGAATTACCATATGTATGCAAGGCAGTCACAGGTCTACCATAACTCAAGGTTGACCATGAAGGTGTGTGCAATGGATGTGCACAGGGGAAGAACATCAAGAACCCTTTTTCGAAGAGAGATAGTAAAGCAGAAGGAGTCCTATAACTCATTCACTCAGATGTGTGTGGCCCAATGCCATCATCCTCCATCAATGGGTATGTATACTATGTATCTTTTATTGATGACTATTCTCGTAAAACCTAGGTTTACTTTTTGAAATCAAAAGATGAAGTGTTCATTAAATTCAAGGAATTCAAAGCCTTGATAGAGAATCTTTCTGAAAGAAAGATCAAGATACTCAGGTTAGATAATGGAGGAGAATACACCTAAAAAGAGCTTGTAAACTATTGCAAAGATGTCGATATCAAGAGGGAGCTCACCACTCCCTACAATCCTCAACAAAATGGTGTAGCACAAAGAAAGAACATAACTATAATGGAAGCAGTGAAGACCATGATCCATGATCAAGATCTTCCAATGTGCTTATGGGAAAAAGCAGTAAGAACAATAGTATATGTACAAAATCGATTGTCCCATAGTGCACTTGGGTTCAATACCCCTAAAGAGATGTTCTCCGGAAAGAATCCAGAAGTAAGCCATCTCAAAATATCTGGCTGCCCAGTATTTGTACATATTCCAAAAGAGAAGAGAAACAAGCTGGACCCTTCAGGAAAGAAGGGAATATTTGTTGGATACTGTGAAGTCTCCAAGGCCTTCAGAGTTTATATACCAATTCACCATCATATTGAGATCAACAATGATGTGACCTTTGATGAGTATGCAGCACTCAATAAATCAAGAAGATTCCAGCTTGAATAAGTATATGAAGAGGAACCTGTAGCTCCCAGAGTTGCAGAACCAGTGAGGGAAGTCATAGCTTCCCCTGATGACTAAATTCTAGAATATCATGACATAGTATAATTTCAATAACCTCCCCAAATGACGATCTCCCACAAGAGAAATCCATCTTGGACAAGGGAATTCATTCAAGATGGAGAGAAGTATGGTGTCCCCGAAGGAACCATGAGACAAGTAAAGAGACCTAAGCCATTTTCCAATTATATGGCTTTGATGTGTGATATCTTAGAGAAGGAGCCTACCTGCTTTGAAGAAGCTATTCAGAAGAAAGAATTGGGACATTCCATGACAGAAGAATACCAATCCATCATAATAAATGATGTATGGGAAATAGTTCCCAGACCAAAGAGCAAAGATGTGGTATCTTCCAAATGGATTTTCAAAATAAATCATGTTGTTGATGGAATTATTGAGAAGTATAAAGAAAGGTTTGTCGCTCGTGGATTTTCTCATAAGGAAGGCATTGACCATGAAGAGACATTTGCTCCTGTAGCCAGTTACACTTCGATCAGAACCATCATAGCCCTTGTAGCTAAGATGAAGTGGAATTTACACTAGATGGATGTAAAGAAAGCTTTCCTAAATGGTATCATCGAAGAAGAAGTGTATATAGAACAACCTCAAGTATTTGAAGTTGAAGACAAGAAGACTCATGTCTGCAAGTTGAAGAAGGCTTTGTACGGATTGAAGCAAGCTCCTAGAGCTTAGTATGGAAGGATAGATAGTTTTCTGGCGAGCTTGGGATTTACCAAGAGTAAAGTTGATTCTAACCTCTACTTCAAGGTTATGAATGATGAGTCTGTTATATTGTTGTTGTATGTGGATGACTTATTCTTAACTGGAGAAGAAAATCTCATCACTAAATGTAAGAAGAAGCTCTTTCCAGAATTTGAGATGAAATACCTTGGCCTAATGCACTATTTCTTAGGTCTTGAGGTATGGTAGAGTCCAGAGAGGATCTTCCTTAACCAAGGGAAGTATGCAGTTGAAATCCTGAAGAGATTTTATATGTTGGAGTGCAAGTCCATGAATACACCCATGGAAACAAAGTTGAAGCTCTTGGTTGACTCATCAGAATTGATTGATGCCACGCTATATAGACAGATCATTGGATCGTTGATGTATCTGACGAACACCAGACCAGATATTTGTTTTGCTATGAACACTTTGAGTCAGTTTCTGGTAGAATCTAAACATGTTCACCTAGTTGTTGCAAAACATGTGATGAGGTACCTTAAGGGTACATTAGATTATGGTCTCAGTTATGATGGATATCATGACTTCAGACTGAGTGGGTACACTAATTCAGATTGGGATGGAAGTGTCTCTGACAGGAAGAACACTTCAGGATGTTGCTTTAGTATGGGATCAGGCATGATCTCATGGCAGAGTGGAAGCAATCAAGTATTGCTCTCAACACAGTGGAAGAAGAATACATTGTTGCATGTTCTGCCAGTTGTGAAGCCATATGGCTTCAGAAGTTGTTGACAAGTCTATTCGACCTAGAGATGGAAGCAACCATGATCCTATGTGATAACCAGAGATGCATAATGATGGAAGAGAATCCTGTATTTCATGACAAGTCAAAACACATAGAGATATGATATCACTACATCCGTGACATGGTGCAGAGAGGAGCCATAAAACTCCAATATGTTAGCATAGATGAATAGGTTGTTGATGTGTTGACCAAGCCTCTATCTCATGTAAAGTTTGAGCACTTTCGAGATAAGCTTGGTATAGTCTGAAAGGACCTCCCTCGAAAGGGGGATTTGTGTTGATGTGCCAGCTTAATTGTTGTGATGATGTGCCATCTTAATTGTTGTGATGATGTGCCATCTTAATTGTTGTGATGATGTGCCAACCTCGTGCTGTGATGATGTACCAGCCTTGTGATGTGATGATGTACCAACCTCATGCTGTGATGATGTGATCAACCTCATGTTGTGGTGATGATGTATTAGTTTTATACTAATCCATGTTGATGCAGATGATGATACCATTCCATCTCTCTGTTGGGAATGATGATTTTGATGATGAGAAAATATTCCGATGATTTATAGATACGCCATTCAGTGTTCCAAGATGTTGTTGATGATGTTGTCCTCTCTCTTGCCTAATGTTTTTGTAGAATACCATTCTTGTTAAGGGGGAGTGTTGAAATATTATAACTTCAAAGAGTATTCTATTTATTATTGATGTATTATTCATTAGATCAATCCCCTTTTGTGGATTGATCATGTCGAGTATTGTAAATGATCAATTCCCCTTTTGCGGATTGGTCAAACCCTAATTGTAATAAGCTAAATGAAAAGTCAGCCCCAGAATATATTAAAGTGGTTATAACCACCCAGAATGAGAAGTTGACCCTGCCAGTGAAAAGACACCTCAGTTCAGTGCCTGCCAGATTGTATAAATAAGAGAGGATAGCACCTCATTTGTTCACTCACTCACTTGTTCATCAGAGCATAAGTTTGGAGCTGCAATTGGAGAAGAAGGAAGAGAGAGAGAGGTGCATTCTTGGGAGAGGACTTTCTGTATTTTTTGAGTTATCTCTTGGCATTGTATTGGCTATCTATATTAAGGAAGTTTTTGCTGGGGTTTCTCCCCCATGAGGGTTTCCCAGGATAAATGATGTGTCTCTTGTGATTGTGTATTTCTCAGTGATTCTATCTATGTTATGGTTATCTAGTGAATTGAAAAGAAACCTAATAATATTTAAAACCTTAACAATCGGCTCTTCGTATCCGTTTCCATTCAAGAAAATATCGTTTACATAAATGTAGTAAATGCCAAGGAGCTTGTTGTTTATCAATAACATTATAATAAATCTTCAACAATTCAATACATAATATTAATCATAATGAAATGAAAATTTAATACATATTATTAATCACAATGAAATGAAAGGGATAGATATGACGTCTCTCTATGCTCTGATACCAAATTGTTTTAACACCCCGGCCTCCTGCTAATACACAGACTGATGAAGAAATAACAATAAAAGCATACATGCAGTAATTCAGACAAAACCATATATGTAACAACATGTATAAATACATATCATCTGAATGAACAAGGAATGGATACTTATCTTTTAATTGAGTTCCACCAACTGCGTGCAGACCTTCCACAAACCTCCTATCCTTAGACCACGCTGCTCATCACACTCAGTAGTGGGTTACCCCCGAGCTGGGACTAAGATCCACCCAGGGCAAGGGAATCCTAGACTAGGTTGAGGTTATAGGAAACTTCACAATGCAACTGGAAGGATTCTCTCCAGGATCCTTCTTAAGCCTACTACTCACAGTCTCTCATTCCCCACATGCTAGTTCCACCCCGAGAATATGCACCTTCATTGTTCCATAGTCTATCGACTGCTCCACTTCCCTTTTAGGGTCTCGGCAACAGGTTAGATCAGGAATTCTCAAAGCTCTATAGCTGGTGTTGGACTCTCTCTAGGAGAAAATCACTTCCTAGCAAACTCTCTCACCTGGAGAGAGCTGCTCACATGCCTAACAACCCGCCTCTTTAACCACAAGCCTGACAACTCGCTTTTTCAACCATGGGCCTGACAACCCGCTTCTTCAACTCAGTTTCTAGCTAGGTGAGGACAACAAAAAATCTCAATATAACTCAGGGAATGGCAACAACCACAATTTGGTAAGGCACAACACATTTTTGGCAAGTACATATATGTTGGCTTCACAGGAAAACACGAATCATCTTCACGAGTTACTGTTTTCAGAGATGCGTGGAAGATGTAGGGGTCGACGATGGAGGCCAAACGAGTTAGGTGAAGGATGGAAGAATGGGAAGAAACACCCCCCCCCCAANAATGAGCTGACTTTCCAGCTTTAACTACATGCGCCCACGTCGACACCTGTCTTCCTGGAGCTCCATGCACTCCACTGTGATAAGAATTCTTATTTTTGAAGGTTATTTTTTTTTATTAGTTTCATCGTTTGAATTTATTTATCCGTGATAAGGAGAAGTTACAACTGAGATGTTTATATTTATTTATTTGTAATAGTAAGTATTTCAATGAAAGGAATAGTGTAATTACAATTCTTGTTTTTAAGGTAATTTTTTTTATTATTTTCATGGTTTGAATTCATTCATATGTGATAAGGAGAAGTTACAGGTGAGAGCTTTATATTTATTTCT
>SNQJ01S0029335.1:178840-201110 GCA_010110895.2 Picea sitchensis | reverse complement strand
GGCAGCCACTCATGCAAGCAAGGAAGCAGTATGGTTACAAAGATTGTGTTCAGGTATTGGGTTGGTACAACAAGCAGTGAGATTAGATTGTGACATTCATAGTGCAATATTCCTGGCAAAGAACCTAGCTTATCATTCGAAGACAAAGCATATTGATGTTCAGTATCACTTTGTGAGAGACATGGTTGAGGAAAAGAAGGTGTTGCTGGAAAAGGTTGACACTTTGAAGAATGTTGCAGATTCATTGACAAAGTATATGAGCACAGAAAAGTTCTCCTGGTGTAGAGTAAAAATGGGCATTGTTGCCCTATATTGTTGACTATATAATCCCCTGGCCCCCTGGATGCAAAGAAAACAACAAGTGGGAGAATGTTGGGTATGTGTTATATTCTTTGCATGTGTGTGTGTGGGCGCATCAGATATGACAACTGTGTCTGATGATCCCTCACACTAATGCTCTGTTTGTTCCATGTGCATCGGGTTCTTTCCTAGGTGGGTCCTAGGGGGGGGCAAGTATGCCCCCCCTGGTTACACGCAGCATTCGGGGCAGCACCCCGAAATATTTTTTTGGGCGGTTTTTGCTATTTTTTGCGGTTTTGTAAATTAATCCCAGATTAAGGGATTAGGGTTTTGGTATCTACGGAATACCTAAAAAAATTGTATATATTGTATGGTGAATGGTGAAATTCGAGATAATGAATATAAGAAAGGTTTTCCCAGTTGAGGGTTTCCGGTATAAAATCTTTGTGTACTCTGTGTATGAGCCATTGATTAATTTATGTCTTGCTTAAGAATCTATATGCATTGCTTTACTTCACAGGTTTAAAACTTACAATAATGAATGGTCCATATTTACAATGAAATTACAATATACATTTACAAGGTATTTTTTCCTTCTGGGGCTTCGCCCCTGAACCCCGCAAAGGGGGTACCCCCCCCCCTCTGCACTCCCCCGCGTGGAAGAGTGTACATACTTCTGGGGTGTAAAGTCTTCATGGGGCATAAACACGGTTGAAAGCAAGGACCTCTGAATCAGGAAGATAATCAGGCTCTGCAACCAACATGAAGGACAGGGTAAGCGATATCGTTAACCGGTAGCAAGCTATCATTTTCACTTTATGATCCCTTCGGAAGGTAACCCTTCATGAATTGAAGGGTTAAGAACAGTAAGTGTCGCAAACTCATGAATCCCTGAAGTGGAGAAATCCCACCAATTGTTGGATTGTGGGGAATATTTTAGTATTAGTGTAATTCATTGATCTAAGGGTTCGTTGGGATCCTGTCTCGATCGTTCGATCAACTAGTAGAAGGACAACGCAAGTACTTTGGTGAAGTCTTACTCTGAGAAATGTAAAGCACAAGGGGTGAGAATGTCCTGAAGCACCGAAGGCCGAAGTACGTGGCAAGGAAGTTAGGGACCTAGGGACTTCAGGGCTCTGAGAGATTTGACATGTTGGTGCATAGGCCAAACATCGAAGCGTCGAAGGCCGGAGTCCGTGGTGGGAATTCTATAAATTCGTAACTTCGGGACTCTGGGAAAAACTCAAGGATGTAGGAAGGTTTTTTGAACATCGAAGTGACGAAGTGCCAAAGTGTCTAAGTTCCCTTGTTGTAGTGTCCAAATATGATTGGATAGGCCCACGTCCACCATGATTATGTGGCATGCTTGGATAGTTCCACATGGAATCGTGGGAGTGGTCGCGAGTTAGGTGTGGGACCCCCACCTCTTGTCAATTCTAAATCTTGTGTTAAGTGTGGACAATTATCAATCATTGTATCTAAGGGTGGATCAATCCCCACCTTAGACTTTGGAGCGAAAGGAGACTTCAAGTCTTCGGAGATGTTGTAGACATGTACATGAACGAAAGAGGGCCAAAGGCCCGGTATTCACGAAGAATGGGAGATATCCCCTGCAACCACTCCTCTAATGGCCATGTCATTGCTAGAAGATGATGAATGAGGACGTTTCATTTCCATGTAGGACAGTACGAACGAGGTGGGGGCCACATGGCCTTTGTCCAATGATACCCGAGAAGTTCAAGGAGCAATAATTGTCGACTCAGAACTCGGTTTTGGACGAGTTTATGGTCATTGGAAAGCTCTCGGAGAGCATAAGGCAATGGTTCCCTTATTCTAGGAACTCAGAGAAGTTGTAGGAAGGAAAAATTTTATACCCCATCCCTTAAAAGGGTACCCATGGGTCGAGTGTGTGATAGAGTGGTATTAGAGCAGGCAACAATACTTGGCCTGTATGGGCTCATGGAAGAGTCGATTAAAAAAAATTATTAGAAAAAATTTAAGGGAGAGGGCACTCTGCCCTACCCTATCTATCAAATCAAGATTCCAACACTAAGCCTGGATGGACCAATTAGTGGAATGCATAAGTGAAAATTACATACTATGCATGAAAAATGTTTGACAAAATGTCGTAAAAAAGATGCCTAAAATTCGTTGTTGAAATTACGGTAGTAAGATTGAGAGAAATTTCATGGGTAATGTGAAGAATTGGACCCCTTTGGAAATTTCAAAAATAAGAAAATTGGAAAAATTTGGGTATTTTTCATATGATGACGTTGGCATGGCGTGGAGTCCACATGCCAGCTGGCATGGTAGAATAAAGATGTGTGCTTCCACGATGGCAGGTACATGTTGGACAATATTAAAGTTGGCAAGTGATGTGGAGCCATGTGGCAAACCAACTGTCAGTCCCATGAGACTACGATAAGATCTTGGAATTTTTTCTAAGTGTGAGTTTGTGATTCCTTGAGTCTACGAAGAAAGAAAAATGGTTAAGTATTGAGACTTTTTGGACGGAGTTATGAAAGAAAGGTTACAATATTCTGAGTCTGTGAGTCCACAAGTCCAGAGAATTGGAAAAATGGTTAAGTGTTGAGACTTTTCAGATGGACTTATGAAAGGAAAGTTACAAGTTTATGAGTCTGCAAGTCTGTGAAGGAATTGTCAGATCTATTTACAAAACCCCGAAGAAATCATGACCATCCACTCAACGCCAGATTAATTCTCAACCGTGGATCAAGAGTGGAGAAGAGTTTCATTTCAAGAAGATATGGTCATCCATTAAAAGGAGAAATCAATGGTGGAAATTCAAAGCATAGAGTAAAGTTGCATGCACGTTAATTTTCAGGAGGTAGCATGCCATAGATTAGGACCGCTGGTTGTTTTGGAGACGTGTCGCCCTAGGATCTATGCACACAATGGAAATGGAGTTAAATAAATTTCATGTTGAAATGTGCAAGTCGTATATATCATGATGATATTAAATAGTAACCATTGATCCAGGTTAGTGTTGAAGTTATAGTTTAACCGCCCATTTGTGTAGCACTTGGTCACAACCTTCACTCATATGGAAGATGTGGTGATGGTGTATTTGAGGGGTAAGACCCTTACAGAAAAAATTATTCATAGTTAACAAAATTGGACATGAAGTGATAGGATCTGTGGCAGTAATAAACTGCCACTTTAATAAATGAGACTAATCCTTGTATGTATAACTCTTCACGACTAGGGGATTGATGGAAATTGTAAGGTCAATTTACTTTACATATAATGAAAGATATTAAATGTGGAAGTGATACACATGTATGATGTATGAGTATATGTATACTAAAGGCACAATGTGACTACCTGAATGAGTGAAATGTAAGGAAATAATTTCACTTGCCAAGACTAAATGAATACCATGGATGCATGACTGACTTTATTCTGAAGATTCATGAAAGTTTTGTTTTGAATGATGGATTGAGAGGAATGTGTTCCATTCCCTCAGGAAAGGCTAGTATAAACTGATGAAAGAGTGAATGAGAAGGAATGCTCCTTTGTCATGATAAAAGGAAACATGATTAGGCTTTTAAAGTTTGGATGTAAGTGGTCATGAATAATCATGAACTAACTAAATTTCAATAGATACAAAAAAGACAACTATAAGTGTATCTAAAGTAGGTAGTGAGAACATTGTGCATGAAAGCACGATGGGATAATGTACATATGTAATTCAGAATGCATCTTAAGAATGCAATTTTATATTCCTTATGGAATATTTGGTAAACGAATGAAATGATAAAGCTAAATTTGACTCAAGGTTGAGGCCATCACAGATAGTGATGTATATGCAATATGGAATTTTCATGTTGAAGGAGTTCCCTGAGGGGGAACTGTGTAAAGAATTTGTCAGGAGAATAGAGTCACAACCGTAATGACTATTGAGAATTGGGTAGTATGATGCATATATATATATATATATATATATAAAGAATCTAGGATTACATTCTAAAAAATAATGCATGAATGGAAGACTAACAAATGAACATTGAACAATCTGATAACTAAATGGTAATGTGAAGGAAGCACATGTTCATAATTCATTGTGAACAAAAAGCTTGTTGTTGTAGCATGTTGATTTATCTAAGAAGGTTAAGGTGAACCTAACCAATATTGTTCAAGGAAAAGAGCAGGGAGACCCCAACAAAGAGTAAATTGCATAAACAAAGAAGAAGAAAAGGAGGAATACTTTTCTCACCCTAAAACTCTGAATTGTTTAACATAGTTGTGAGCCTTAAATGAGCAATTGTGGAAACAATTACAACTGGTAAAAGGAAAATAAATAAATAAGTATGTTTGAATAGGATTTCTTAAGCTGTGTTAAGTAAAGGTGGTGAGGCCTTGGAAAATAATTCAGCTGGACTGAAAGTCCAGGGCTGTGTAGAAGATGTTTGACAAGGGAAGAGTTCCTTGACTCATTTCTTGTTGTTTATTGTATTTCTCTGGTATGAGAGACTAATTTACTGATGCGGAAATAAATTGGACTTGTTGGGGAAGACAATTACCAAGTGATGGATAACTTCAAACAAAGGATGAATACAAGAAGGTTGTTGTTGAAATTTGTTGAAGGGACTTTAAAAGTTTCCATGAAACACCATTGATGAGGTAATGTCAAAGAGGTTTCTAGCAGCCAGAACATGTATAAAATATCTCATGCTTGTATGACATGGGAATGGAAAGGGATTTGGTAAGAATCCCTTCTAAGAAGATTTCATTATCTTAATTATATGCAAATAATTTTGTGTGGATGTTGTATGTCATTTCTACCCAAGCAGGGTAAGATTCAGGAAAGAAGAATCTGAATAATAAAGAGAGGAATTCTATTCTAGTCAGGGATGATTTAGAATCCTAGCAAGAAAAAAAAAATCATGAATAAATAGTATACTGGATACATTGACCAATCAAGAGTGATTGGGAACAAAAGTGCTCATAGGTAGCACATTGAAATTGAATGCATTAAGGAAATGTTTGCTTGCATAAGAGGGAAGAAGATAGATCGCCCATTAAGGAAGGAGGACCTTCCAATACTCTACTTGAATTGTAGAGGTTTCAAAGAAAAGAGAATTTGGGTGGCCATGAGCATTGGCGGCCTGGTTACCAAGGAAGGAAGAATGCTTGAATACATTCATGTGAAACTTTTAGTTTCATATATGCTGATTTGAGATCATGATCAGCTGAAGCAGGGAAAACATAGTGTTTCTATAAAAATAAATATTTATAAAGGAACCATGTGGCAAAAGGTTGGTTGAGTTCCCACCCACAAAGGAAAATTGCCTAATGTAAAAAAGTAACAAACTGAAAATCAATGCAAGGGCGCATTGTGTGTGAATGTGATCATGGACAATGGCACATTGATTAAATTCATTTCATGTTTGATTGCATGTTAAAAGGGCTTGGTATGCTAAAGTAAAGAATTGGTAAGGAATGGTAATTCCTTTTTGAGTAAATGAATTTGATTGTTAGTATGAACAGTTTTGAAATTGTTTGTGAACCACTACAAGTGTGCAATGAAAATATATTGTGCATGAGAACTAACAATTTGTTTGGTTGATTGAAGTTGAAATTGCAGGAAGAAAGGTCTTGGATATGGTAGTGTTGTAAGCCCATAAGGAAGACCAATCATCTGTTGAACCAAACTGTTATGGGAAGGAAAATATCATACTTGTGAATTTGGTTCCCGTGTGGAACATATCTGAAAATAAAATGTGGGATTTGGAAATCTGTGGGTGACAAACTTGCAAGAAAATTTTGAATTGGAATTGATGATAAAATCTCACATATTTCCATTAACATATGATGCAGGTGATATGAAAATGATTTGTCTATGGAGGATAGATGAAGGCAATCAAAGCTAGAAAGCATGAAAAAGGTTATTGTTGTGACATGAGAATCCTGTGATAAGTCATAATCTCCCTAGAATATGTTGTGTTGTGGTAACACGGGACAGAGGGACATCTTGGAAAAGAAAGTATGAGGGATGCCTCGACTGTAGGACTTGATGAAGTCTCTAGGACTCTTCTTGTGCGAGAAAAACTTGGCAAGGAAAGATGGGTCTTTTGAGGGACTATATAGAAAAAAAGGGGATGTCTGAGCCTGGGCCTGGAGGGTGAGTGATCGTAAGGAAGAAGAGACTTTTATAATTCTTGTAAACTATTGATTGGAATCATGCACACAAGGGGTATGTCAAGGAAAAAAGTGGTCCAAGTTAATGAGACAACCATATGGATGCAGATCCATGAACTGCACAGATAAGGATTGTGCTGGATTATGAAAATTTCCTCTTAAATTATGAACAGTAATAAAATGGTTATGCACAAAATTGTGAATTGACATGCTTGTTATTATAAATGTTGTAGTCATACGATGAATTTTGAGGATATGGAAAAGGACCAAACTATGAGGGAAAATAAGAAGATAATTTTGAAGCAATTGAATGACAAAGGCATGACATGTGTTATTGAGAAAGAACATTGAGGACAACATTCCTTTGAAGGGGGAGGGGATTGTAATACCCTTGTTTCTCCCAGCTTGTAATTAATAATTACTTATGATTACCATTCCATGGCATGAGAACAATGTAAATGTATTATTTTTTAGATTTCCAACAACTGACTTTGGGGGTGAAGCCTTGAAGTACTAGCCATGATACCATTGGAGGAAAGAGTGATGAAACCTATAGAGAGGGTTCATCATGCCAAGATGACTCCATCCTCTTTGTTGAAATATTTGATCTAGAATAATAAACCTCAACCTGATCCCAAGGAAAAATCAATTAATGAGAAAAGGACTAGTGGTTGAATGACCAGCTACCCCAATGAATGGAAGCATCGAGGGCATGGCTAAGAAGACGGAAAAATCGTCAGCCCGAAGTACGACAGAGTGCAGCCTTCCTATGAGCCTAGATTGACCTAAGTTCCTTCTAACAGAAGGAATAGGACAGGTCTAGAACCTTTCTGAGGGTAGGTGTGCAATAATACATAGGAAGGAAGACAGAAGAAGAGACACACGAATAGTTCAGAGGAGGATTCAGAAAGAGGAACATTATGTGAGGCTCTTGATTTCAGAAGAAGAACTAAAAAATTAATTTGTTCTGGTTACAGGAGAGACTGGACTGTGTTTTATAATCAAGATGATAAATGGAGCTGCGTGATTAAGTGAATGATCATGGAATACTCCCTTACTTGGTGGATAGAAAACTGGACTGGTAGCTTCCTGTGGAAAAAAGGAGAGTGACTTCTAGGATTTTGCAGAAGACCCGAGGAAAAGAGAGAAATCCCTGGTGGTATCATGGATTGGCACATGGGTGGATAGAGTGCTAATAGTGAATGCATATGATCCTACAGTTGGGTGGAAATGGGAACACCCACAATCCGTTGGTCGGCTATCGGTCGTAATAGATAAGTAATTCTTAGACTCTGTATAAATGAATTGAAATGCATGATTTGAATGCTTGTACATCCTGGATATAGAAGGATGAGGGCATAATATTGTATCTTATTTGGATGTTATATAATTGTGATTTGGACGGCATGGCTGACTGGAAATTCAAAGTAAAGTTCGAATATCATATCATGTCAATGGATTTCTATTTTAAATCATGTTTAGCTAGGGAGCAATGTTACTAATGGGTTTGAAATGAATTTGGGGCAAGTGGAAAGTGAACCCCTGTCTAAGTCCATATATGTGCTAATCCTCCAAAGGAATTTCTAAGGATAAAATCCACGAGTACAGATTCGGGACAGACTCTACAGGACTGATTTAAACTCGTCCATCCCTCAAATCCCTCTTCTTATCATAGAATTTGGGTTTTGTGAATGGAAGGCGCTTCCTTCAAACCATTTACTTGTCCAAGTGACCTTAGGCTCAATTCTATGAACTTAAATAAATCTCGAATAATATTTATGGGTGTATCCCTCTCATGCTTGTCAAATTTCCTTACAACCAGTACCCAGGAACCCTGTATTGTGTGAAAAAGGAGCCAAGTGTTACCTAGAGAAAATGCCTTTTGTAAAAATGATCGTGCCATCGTAGCCATCCATTTACATTTTGAGGCTTGTCATAACCGTTATATCGATTAATCTTTCTCATACATCTATCTAAGAACCTTTGAGACCCTTCCTAACTATTGGATGCAAGCCATGGTCATTCGATGTTGACCCACTACGGTCGTAATAGAGTTTGAAGCGGCCATAAATCCCAAATGCCAAACTCACGAAGTAATGCGAGTCATTGATATGAGAATCCTTCGGGATCTCTATCAACCGTTAGATCGAGCAATAAACATTAATCGTTGATTGGATTGGTGATGCCCATGGTCATTTGACGTTGACCTACTCCGGGAGTAAAAAGGTGTTAAACAACTGGAATCCCTGAATGTTGAAGTCACAAAGTAGAATGGGTCGTAGATATAAGGATCCTTCGGGACCCTTATCGACCATTAAATTGAGTACAATGGAAGGACAGGGTAATCGGTATCATCAACTAGTATAAAGCTATCATTCTCACTTTATGACCCCTTCGGTAGGTAACCCTTCGAGAATTAAATGGTTAAGAATGGTAAGGGTCATGAACTCGTGAATCCCTGAAGTGGTGAAATCCTGCCAACCATTAGATTGTGGGGAAGATTTTGGGAGTAGTGTAAGGTGTTGATCTGAGGTTCCATTGGGATCTTGTCTCAACCATTCAATCAACTAGTGGAAGGACAGTAAGTACTTTGGTGAATTCCTACCAGGAAGCGGTAAGGCACGAGGGGTGAAGGCGCGATCTTGAAGCATCGAGGCGAGGGAAGTGCATTGGCAAGGAAGTATGGGACCTTGGGACTTTGGGGCTCCAGTTGACATGTTGCACATGGGCTAAATGGGTGAAGCATCGAAGGCTGGAGTATGTGGCGGGAGTTCTAGAACTCTGGAACTCAGGAACTCAGGAACTCTAGGGAAAAGCTCAAGGATGTAGGGAGGCAGTTTAAACACCGAAGCGCCGAAGTTCCCTTGTTGTAGTGTCCAACTCCGATTGGACGACTCCGGGACTCTGGGAAAAACTAAAGGATGTAGGAAGGTGTGTTGAACGTCGAAGTGACCAAGCGTCGAAGCATTGAATTTCCCTTGTTGTAGTGTCCAACTCTGATTGGACGGGCCCACATCCACCATGATGATGGGGTGTGCCTGGATCATTCCACATGGCATTGTGGGAGTGGTTGTGATTTAGGTGTGGGACCCCCACCCCTTGTCAAGTTTAAACCTTATGTTAAGTGCGGACAATTCTCAACCATCGGATATAAGGGTGGATCGATCCCCACCATATACTTTGGAGCGAAAGGAGACTTTGGGACTTTGGGACTTCAGGTCTCTGAATATGTTCTAGACATGTACATGAACGACAGAGGGTCAAAGGCTTGGTATTCGCAAAGACCGAGAGATATCCACTGCAACCACTCCTCCCGTGGCCATTTCATCGCTAGAGGATGGTGACCGAGGACGTATCATTTCCATGTAGGACAGTATGAACAAGGTGGAGCCACGTGAGGGCCATATGGCCTTTGTCCAAGGATACCCGAGAAGTTCAGGGAGCCATAACTTTCAACTCAGAACTCAGTTTTGGACGAGTTTATGGTCATTGGAAATCTCTCGAAGAGAATAAGGAAATGGTGTCATTATTCGAGGAACTCAAAGAAGATGTAGGAAGGAAAACATTTATACCCCATCCCTTAAAAGGGTACCCAGAGGTTGGGTGTGTGACAATGATGAAAAATAGGATAACTTTATTGGATTTTTTTGTGTGTGTTGGATCAATTTTAGACAAATTCCACATTTATATCCAATAAGGGGAGTCTGTTGTACTCTAGGTGTTGGAATTTCCAATTCCCATGAAGGGGAAGGTCTCACCTAAAGCATTTTTTTGAGATTGAATCTTGTAAATGGTTAATATAGTATGAAGGTCATGACCAATACCCAATACATTACCCATACTTACACTCTTACTATTATGAAGGTGTTAAGCCATCATTTTGCAAGCATTATCTATTTATTCAATGACTAAATACCATTACAACCAGAGCCATCATTTGAACTTAAGAGCACAACTCATATTCAAGAAGGTTATGATTATTCAACATCATAGACAATGAACAATAATAAAAGTCATAATCACCATACAAGATAAAGGAAACATAATTTTTACAGTAGGGCCTCATTCTATTCATCTCCAAGATAATACAATACATCATCCATAATTGGTCATCATTCTTGAGACCACAACCAAATAGAATACATGAATGATTTATCAAACCAATAATTAGCCAATGATAATAGTAACAACAAAACCAAAAAAAACTGCAATGGAAGCCACAACAACTTTTTTCACAAGCCCAATCCTTTACATTTATACTATCGCACTTGGATATGGGAAGTCACATTCAAAATGAGCATATCTATTAAGCTTCTTTCAGTCCCAACATTTTGAAATAGATGATATATGTTTTTTTCTCTAGCTAGATGTCTTCATTCTTTTAGCACTCTACTCTTTGATCACTTGAAATATTTCCTTCTATCATGGGTTTGATCTCCCTTCAAATTCGATCCTCTCTAACATTTATAACAATATTCACTCCACAAGGCATGAATCACATAGGATCATTTTTATAAATCCATGCCACCTTTTCCCTTCCTACTGCTACATTGTTTACATCCTTGAAATCAAAATTAGGGGCCTAACAATCTCCAATCATGCCTATTGAATAAACCTCAATTCAACTTCCATTACCTTTAATTGACTCCAACACCCCCCTAATTGAGATGACCAACTCCAAAACTTTGTTGTTGAAGTCAATGGATTCCTCCAGTTCCTTGGTCTACTTTCATACCAAAATGTTGAGACCCATAAGATAAAAATTTACTTGGTCATGGTATGGCATCTATGACAAATTTCCTGAATTGATGACCAATTTAGGATGACCAATTGACTTCAGTTGTGTTCTATAGTTATTGAAGCACATTGTATTGTCTAAGCACAATTGGTGAAGTTGTTTGAGTTTGGTTTGGATCTCCCTTTTCGATTGAAATAGTTGGTCCAATTCCTTGACACTGTATTATGTTAATAGTTTCTCCTTGGGTCCACTAGTTTCTTTGTCTCCTGCTACAATCAATGCATCCCCTCATATCATCGCCTAATGGTTGATCCCTCTTCTTGAAAATCTACACCTAATTATGGGTTGCAATCAAAATTTCCTTGTATTTTTTTATCACCACTTGTATCTTTTCCTTACTTGCCTCTACCAACTCGGTTGTTTGTTCTAAACTTTGTAACACTTGGGAGGCATTTTTTTGTTCTATTGTTTATTTTGTGTTCCATATATCCTTCAACTTCTATTTCCCCCTTTGCACATTCATGACTATTTGCTACACATTCCTTTCAATGTCATTAAGTTTCCAATCTCCACATCATCTTCTTTTATTTTTGGCCACATTTGGAGGAATATGCTCATTATGGTTATGATCTCATCTTCCATTGTTTTTTTTTCCATCCATAGATTGTTTGTTTCCTCTAACGCATCATCCAATTTCACCAACTTTTGATTGCTCTCTATTCTCCTACAAGAGGTCTCTCTTTGTCCGTGGAAACCTATGGCTAATTTCATTCTCAAAAACAAAATTATTTCTATTGGCTTGATCTCAGACTAGGGTATGCATAGGTGTCCAACAAAGGGGGTTCACTATAGTTTCAAGATTGGCATATTCAATTCCTAGGAAGGGAAGGTCTCACCCAAATCATGTGTTCCAAGACTAAAGGTTGTATAGGGCTCACGCACATGGTTGTGGAAGTTGGCATCCAACTCCATATGCATAGTTTCCTTTAACTATTACACAAGTGATTTATACATAATAATGAAATTCTCATCAATTCAAATAATAACCAAGAAACCATCATAATTAGTGCTATCATTTATTTCAGTGTGCAACCTATTACATTAGATAGTGTCCATTTGTAAGCACATATAAGGAAAAACAATGAAATGCATCATTGTCATACACAACGAAAAAAAATGAAAATTTTAAATGGGGACCTCATTCCATTGACATTCATTATGACCTAGTATATTTTCACACATCAGATGGGGCTATAGCCATAATTATTTTTTGTTGAAATAATATTCAACACCAACCCAAACTCCGTTACAAAAGCACACTAGTACTATAGTCACTAACTATCTATTATCTATTAATTGATTGCCTAACAACAACCCCATCAAGTTTGTTCCCTTACAATATATATCCTTGTGCCTGAGGGTAGGAGGGAATATTCAAAAATATATAGAAAGATTTATTTCTTTTAGTTTCATCTTGATGGACTCACAATTATCTCGCTATTCTTCAGCTAGGTGTCTCCGTTATTTCATCATCTCATCCTTGATTTCCTAGGATATTTCCTACTGCTTTGGTCCTTTTCTTCCTTAAAAAATGATACTCTTTACTATTAAGATCTACTCCATGTGGTGTAACTCTAATATGTTATGTTTACTGATATTGCACCACCTTGTACTTCTTACTATTGCAATCATGTTGTCTTCAATATTCAAAATCAGAGACCCAACCAGCCTCGATCACACCTATTGACTCACCCTTGAGTTAAATTCCACTAATTTTGTTGGATTCAATATTCCCTAATTCCTTTCCAAATGATGAGCCCAACTTTGGGACCACCTCCAAAACTATGCCTCTAAATTCATGGAAGTCTTCCAATTCCTTGTAGCATTTTAATACCAAAATATTTACTCTTGCAAAATATACATTAGCTTGGTCAATTTAGGTACTCGTGGCCTTGTCTCCTGCAATTATTCCCACTCAAAATATTTTGAATTGTGGAGCTATTGGAGGTAATTGTAGTTTCTAAGTGTGATTGGTCTAAGTTTCCACAACTGTGACTGGACCTGCCTACTGTACTAATATAATTGGTCTAGTTATTCATTAGATTTCTAGATTTCTTGCAGCTTTTCATCCCATGCCACTAGGTATATTGTCTTATCTACTTCTTGTTGCAACTGATTAACTTTCTCCTAAATGGATTCTGATGGTTGCTCCTTTATTTTACAATTTGCATCCAATTACGTGTGGCCATGAATTTTTACTTACATTGGTTAGTTGTGACCTATATTTTTTCTTTCATTTTTTTTGTGTATTGTTTCATAAGTTCTATACTTTACAATATCTAGGCCATCTTTTGTTGTTCAACCAACCATTCAATAGCCTAAGTTTCCTTTAATCGTTGCTTCCATTTCTTCATTTGATGGTCTGCATGCTACAGTTTCTCAATGATGTCTGTTAAAAGGGTGTCTGGCACCAGATTGCCAAGTTCGACATATTATTATTGGATAGTTGACCACATGTTAATGAGCTATCCTTAGACAACTTCAACTTGAGTTTCTAGAGTGATTTTTTTTTCTTCGTAGGTCATTTACTTCTTAATCGCATCATCCAATTGTACTTGCTGCTATCTATTTTGTACCTTTAGTTGCATAAAGCCTTTCTTGATTTGTAATAGCTTGTGCCAAATTTCATTTCACGAGATGAAATGCTACATGATCAAGTCATCGATTGACACATGGATGATTTTGGGTGGCAACAATGCCTGAGAGTGAAATTATTCCATGGGGTCCACCCTAGGAAAGGGTTGCACCATTATGACAGATGTTGTGGGCCTCCTACTTGCTTGATTATTACCAAGGTCTATATTTCTACAAAGGTGGATGATGGCATTCTTGGTCCTTTCCCAGACATGATAGTGATGTACTGCACATTGTAAAAAAAAATCTATCACTCTTGCATGAGTGCAAATTAATAGTCTCTATCTTGTGCCAATCATGCTATCGCCTCCATGGAAGTCATTATATCTAAGGGAACCATTGGAACTGATGTGGGAGGGGTGTTGGTAATGTGGGTTTTGCTAGTCTCAAGGTGAGCCTCCAATATCTCTTCATCTGTGTGCACCTCTTCTATTGTTTATTTTTTCTTTGTTGGGTTGTTGTTGTTTGTCCTTCTATTATCATCCTTGTGCTTTTGGATAGGATTCTTCTATTGTTTTTGTTTCTCTGGTTTTTGTTTCTGTTGGTTGGTCTGCTAGTTCACTGATCTGAATTGTATCACTATATTATTTTTCATCTATCTCTATGCTTTTAGAGTGGAAAAAATTAGAGGAATCAACTTATAGGGTCATTTTAATGATAGGTGCCAATTTGGAAAATTAGGGTTCGAAACATTCTAGAGCCATTTTGAGGTATCAAATGGAATTTTTGGGGGTCAAAAATTTCCTAGATTATATTGGACCCCTTGGCTCTAATATACAATCAGATAAATTCCAATGGTGCAAAAAACACGTCAATTGGAGTTCATATGCAAAATTTATGCCTCCTACTGTTGAATAAATTATTGTCATTGATGTCAAAGGTAAGTATTCAAATATAAATGTGAATTTAATAAATAAAAAGGTGGAAGTGGAGTTTACATAAAAGTGGTGTAAACATGAAAGTGTATTAAAAAAAAAGGTAAAAGCGAAAGTGGAGTTTACGTAAAAGTGG
Organism: Picea sitchensis; assembly: GCA_010110895.2. Lineage (NCBI taxonomy): Eukaryota > Viridiplantae > Streptophyta > Pinopsida > Pinales > Pinaceae > Picea > Picea sitchensis. The sequence continues at coordinate 186,205 of SNQJ01S0029335.1, read as the reverse complement.
AGTAAACATGAAAATGGATTAAAAAAGGTAAAAGTGAGTGTAAATAGTATTTGCACATGGGTTTAAAACCCATGGTGGTATTTTACCCATGGTATGTTAAAAAGTGAATTAAAAACAAAAAGGGGGGGAATTAATTATTATCTAATAAAAGTCGTGTATTTTCAAATGAACACAACTTTTCATGTAAATCTTATGGTAAAGTATAAATTGAGAAGAGGGTTATGAGAAAAAATGTGTGTGGGTGAAAATGTAATATTATTATGCATACCATTTGAGGAGTGAAGATTGAATATTATTCAAGAAGCGATGATTAAATATTAGTGAGTGCTGGGAATATCTTGTGAAATAAAAAGGAGAAATAGTTGACCAGATCTTGTGAAAGCAGAAGAAACGATCACCGAGTAGATTTGGAAAAAGAAAAAGGAGCAAGTGATCTAGTGAAAGCATAAGAAATGAGCGTTGAGAAAATATGGAAAAAGAAAAAGGAATGAATAATCTAGCAAAAGTAGAAGTAGTGAGCACAATGCATATTTGGCGAAAGAAAAACAAGTGAGTGATCTGGCAAAAGCAAAAGAACCAAGTACAGTGCAGATTTGGAAAAAAAAAAAAGTAACGAGTGCAGAGGGGATCAATGTCTCTTGTAGGTCGGTGCCTACAAACAATAGAGGGGATCGGTGTCTCTTGTAGGTAGGTGCCTACAAATAGCAGAGGGGATCGATGTCTCCTCTAGTTTGATGTGTACAAACAACACAGGGGATCGATGTCTCTTGTAGGTCGGTGCCTACAAACAATAGAGGGGATTTGTGTCTCCAATAGGTCGGTGCCTACAAACAACAGAGGGGATTTGTGTCTCTAATAGGTCGGTGCCTACAAACAACAGAGGGGATTGGTGTCTCTTGTAGGTTGATTCCTACAAACAACAATGGGGATTGGTGTCTCTAGTAGGTTGGTGCCTACAAATTAATAAAAATATTTTTTTGTGGTTTTCTCCCGAAAGGGTTTCCACGTTAAATATTGTGTCTTCTGGTTGTTATATTTATGTGAATTATTCACTATGGTTTATGAACGTTAAAAATAAAAAGATATCCTTATACTAATTCACCCCCCCACTAGAAGGTAGATATCAAGAGCACACATGGACAGTCAGGAAGGTTTCTCTACAAACAAGGCTCCATTGTTTGATGGAACAAACTATGCCTTCTGGAGTATAAGGTTGCAAACATATATAATGGCCCTTTGTTTTGATATTTGGAAATCAATCCTGACTAGTTATACAGCCCCAACAACTCCACCAATAGATAATGTCAAGAAAAAGGCTAGTGAAAATGATGCAAAAGCCATGAACGCCATATTATGCAGACTGTCAGAATCAGAGTTTGTCAAAGTAATGCATTGCAAATCAGCGAAATAAATTTTGGACAAACTTCAAAACATCCATGAAGGTGATGACAAGGTCAAGAAGGATAAGCTCCAAACTTATAGAAGATAGTTTGAGAGTTTGAAGATGAAAGACGAAGAAAATGTTGTAGGCTATCTCCTCTGTGTGACGAAATTTTCAACACCATCAGAGGACTTGGTGAAATAGTTGAAGAATCGATGATTGTGAAAAAGGTGTTGAGGTCACCCCCCTTAATATTTGATGTCAAAATTTTCTCCATTGAGGAAATAAAGGATCTGGATGAATTGCATGAGATTCTCACAGTATATGAAATGAGGAATGAAAAGGAAAAACCATAAAAAAGGAAGCAACTTTCAAATACTCAAAGAAGATGAAGAAAAATGAGCACAAATAAATGGATTGTTACAGTTGTGAATCATACGCAGAGGAAACAAATTTTGTGAGAAAACTCAAAAAGGGATCTAGCAAATATAAAGGTAAGTTTCCCTTTAAATGCTTTAACTATGGAAAAGTAGGAAATTTTTCCGCTAAGTGTCCATATGAGAAAAATGAAAGTAGTGATAGTGAAGAGGACTATAATGTAAATATCAAACATCATCAACACAAAAATATCCACAAAGAGGACTAGCATGAAAAGAAGAACTCTTATAAGCATAAGAGGAGCCTCTACTCAAAAGGGGTTAGTGACTCGTCTGAAGAAAGCAGTGTCGATAGTGATAGAGAAGAAACTATTTTTATGGAAATCAAAACAAATGTTGATGAAGAAAAAAAAATAATGGATTCAAAAGAATAGGAAAATGTTGAAACAAATGATCTTGAAGAAGAACTCATGTGTGCCTTAAGCGAAATAAATAAGCTGAGGAAAAATAATTCGAAACAAAAAGAGAAGTTACAAAAGTATGAAGAAGATGATCATTATTCAAAATCCAAATTGCCACAAAGCCTTGAAGAATCGGAAAAGATTATTAGAATTCTAAAAGTTCAATTAAAAGAGGAAAGAAGGATAGAACAAGTGGTGAGAATTCAACTAAAGGAAAAAGAAGAAAATTGTGAGAAGATCGAAATTGAACTTGTTTCCTTGAGAATGGATTTGGAAAAGTAAATTGCTCAGTTGAACATAAGCTTGAAGTTTTAAAAGAGTGACAAAACCTTAGATCATATCATAAATTGGCTATTGGACACACCGACCACACTGAGAGGGGGGGGAGTGAATCAATGTGTGGATATTTTTACAATTATTTCTTCCTTTAGTTAGAAACCACTTCAAACATTATTATTCATTCATTATTATCTACTTGCATATATCAACATCATTCATCAATAATAGAGAACTATAAACCATCACCAAAATGAACACAAAGAACACTAGATATATGTGTAAGATTTTGTATTATGTTGTTACATGAAGACTACAATATCCAGGGTTTATCAACACCAACTGAAAAGAGAACCGAGTCCAAGAGAGTACCGACTCCAAGAGAGTACCAACTCTCAAATACAAGACCCATCTTGTATATCTCAGCACCAACCGAGATGTGGGGATTCCAACCCTCAAGTACAAGACCCATCTTGTAGACAGAAAACAATATGTCCAATTGTACCAACAATATTCAAATATTTCATATAGGTATGTGACATGTATAGACTACAATATGCATATGTACACGAGTTTTCTTCTTGCAACCTGTGTATGTATGCGACATGTCCTCTGTCATCCTATGTAAAACCTCGTAAAACTAGGGTTTTCAGTTTTGTGGAACTCCAAAACTTATGGCCCTTCAAACCTTTGTTGCCTCTGTCATATCATCATGTAACCTGTCATTGTATACCATATCATAAACCATTTGCATATATGTACAATTTCATCAATGAAGCATATCCAATAACCTATGCATGTCCCTCATGCATACATCATCATACAACATAGATATCCCTCAACTAAGTACAAGTATATCAGTACTATACCATGCATAAGAGTGTTTCTCACTCGGCCAACCAACCAGCGTATACCATATCCAAGTACAAAACCAACCATATAAAAAATGCCTCAAGCATTCACCATATCATCAGAAAATATAAGCATCAAAACAAACATGTAACCATAACAGAACTTCTATATCAGCCCTGAACCTATAGAATGTTGACCTGGGAAATTGCTTTCGGACTCTATGGACCTGGCACCAACATCTACTCAAGTTTTCATGACTTTTTCAGATGTACGCGACCTCCTCTTCTGTTTCCCGTGGATGTATGTGACCTAGCCTTCTGTGGCCCGCATATGTAAGTGACTTGGCCTTCTACAGCCCATGTACAAATTCGAAAAACTAGAGTTTTTCTCAACTTTTGCAAGTCTGAAACTTTCTTTTTCAACCCTCCTTTGCTACCTAATGCTTGCATAACTTCAGATGAATTAATAAGTACCTGTAATAAAACTTTCACACAATAAAAAATATTCAGTGTGATCAATAGATTAGATTATAATTAGAGACCCTTGCTCTCTTATTTATACTCTCCAAGTAGCTTCATCTAGGGATTATCTTCTAATTGTTTTACCCAACTTCCTTCTTTAGGGATAACCCACTTCTAACTACTTTTTCCACTTACAACCACTTTATCCACAAATAGTAAACTCTACACTTCTAATTGCAACTAATTTATTTTTAATTATTTTCTTTTTTCAACAACTTAACTCATGATTAACGCCTAGTTGCAACCACTTTGACTAGTCAACTTATTCTAGGAGCTTCTAGAATAATTTGACTTCGTTGACCTTCTTGGTGCTTCTAGATGACTCATGAGGGTTATCCAACTTCACTAAGCCATATCTCCTCAACCATGAGGAACTACGTGGCGTACCACATATTACCAGAAATGGCACGACATGTACTATCCATCTAGAATAGTCTCACCTGCAAATTTACTGATATTCATTACATTATTCCTCAACCAAACTTGGGTTCCTTACCCATACCTCTGGAGCTACCGGAATGTTCTATCGAACATACTCAAGGGTTGACATCAATCTACAATATCACTCTCCAAGGGTTGACATCAATGACAACCAACTATCCAAACCAACTCTCCATCAATCTAAACCAATTGTCTAACATTGTTAAAGGTCTCCATTTATTAAGACGGGTCTTGGTTATGATAAGAGTTATATGACCACCAAAGAATATCCGGAAGTTGCAAGGCCATCAAAGAAAGTAAATGATGAAAATCCTAAAATATATATTGATGTACTCAAAATTTCCATCAGTGATGAAGACAACAAGAAGAAAGAAAATAATGTTCCATAGAAAGTTGGCATTTCTCCTAAGGAAAACAAGGACATATTGAAAATTTATTTCCCACTAAGGAGGCCTCACATGAACTGGTACCAAAATTCTTTCTTTAGTTATTGCTTTTAATGTAATCATTTTGGTCATAAAGCAATAGATTGTAGAACATATACAAGAATTAATCATGTATGGAATAAATACATGAATGCTTATGGATTCTCAAACAAAAACTGCAATTCATTTTCCCCTTTATTTGATTACAATGTTGTATGTTATAAATGCAAAAACTATGGGCACAAAGCACGCTTTTGTAAAAGTGACCTTATGGAAACTCCTAGAAAAAACAAAGGACATGGATACCCTTGTCAAACAAAAGAAAGAACTCATAGGATTTTGGAAAAGAAATCAAGAACAAGAGATGCAGAAGGACGAGGAATATATTCTTGTGAAAATTTTCCTTCATGCTTAAAACAAAGGAAACCAATGGTACGTTGACAGTGAATGCTCAAACCACATGACATGTGATAAGATCAATTTTCTCACTTTGAAAGAAGTTAACAGAGGCAGTGTGACCTTTGGAAGTGATGCTACCGCAAGGATAGCTGAAAAAGGTACTCTAAGTCTCAATAATGGAAAGACTAAAACATAAAATGTCTTGTATGTTGATGGTCTAAAACACAATCTTCTCAGTGTTAGTCAAATGTGTGACCAAGGACACAATCTCACATTTAATTCTCAGGGTTTTGAAATAAGGAAGGCTCGGGAAGATTAGTGGAAAGTGCATATAGAACATCAAATAATGTATATATCCTCAATGTGATCTAGGGAGAAAAGTGTTATATGGGATAAATAGATGAACGTTGGTTATGGCATAGAAGTATGGGTCATATGAACTTTGATAATCTAGTAAAAATTAGCACTAAACAAGTAGTGAGAGACATGCCAAATATTGTGTTGACGAGTTTGAATGGCCTATCTAGCAGGTAAGGGAGAACGCCCAATGGTAGGTCCCAATTAGACCTACTTTCGTTTGGTGTAGCATTTCCGATGAGTATATGGGCCTTGTTTCTTATCATAATTAAAAGAAGAAAAAAGGGAAAAGACAGTGGAATTCCCCCCCAAATAGTTCTAATTAATCCTAAGACTAATCCAACTGAAAGGAAACTAATCTAATCCTAACTACTTCTAATCTATCTAAGGAGCAAAGATAAAAGAATGAGTATAATGTAAGGTAATATTGTCAGAACCAGAAAAATTTCATGTATTCAAAAGATAGATGAAAACAACAATGCTACATATACATAGAAAAATAGTTGTACAATACATCCATAACATCATTTATGTACCCACAAAGAAACATATGACAACATAAGCAGATAGAACAGAGTGCATAAATAGTTCATACAAAAGAATCCTATCTACTCAAGCAGAAGACAAATGCACAATTAATAGTCCCATGAACATCCACCAAAGCCATGGATTTTTGGAATGCCTCTTTGTCTTTATTAACTCGGAAGTAATAGTATTATCTTCCATTACAAAGGGAAAAAAGTCCTTTCTTACTTTCAGCAAGCTCTCTTTTATAAAACAAGAGAGACTCTTCAAATTTCATGGAAGTTCATTTTGTTTCCCCGAATTTATTTGTACATTTTTAAAATGTATATGTGGGAGTTACAAAAGGAATAAGAAGAGAACCCTAGGTGGTTACATTCACCCTATGGCAGTTTACAAATGATATTTATTTAAAAATATTATTCATTCAATTGGTTGGTGTTGTCTTTTGTATTCCTTGAGTCATTCTATGTGTTTATGAATTTAGCTCACTGATTAATATCTTCTTATATTATTCTTCTTTGTCTCATCTTTCCATTGAGCTATTGTTGGTTCGATTTTGTTGCATGTAGCTTGAGATATGATTGTTTGAATTCTGCATAGCTAGGTCTTCAACTAAATTTGGGTTCCTTTTTTGTTTTGCAATTTTAGATAATTTTAACACTGTATCTGCTAACATTTGCAATCCCATTCTATTCCTCTCTTTCCCATATTTCCATCGAGCCATATTGGGCCTAATTTCATGGTTTGTAGCCTCAGATATGGTTGTTTGAAGTTTGTATGGCCATTTTTCCCCCAAATTTGTGGTTTGTTGTTTTCTTCATTTTATGACATCTTCTATCACCTATCTATCTTGGAGACCTCTTCCACTACATTCCTTTGTATGATACCTTTCCAACAAGGTATCATGGATCTAATTTTGACACATGTAACCCAAGTTATTCATGTTTAAAGATCACCGCTCAACAACCATCGATCAAGCATGTGGGTGAATTTGGACCACTGATCTTCAACCTGCAAAAATAAATCTCACATGCATAAGAGAATTCAAAAATTAGCGATTTAAATGGTTTATCCCCTATATATAGTTTGAATAAGAACCTGGACGGGCATGAGACCTGTGGCTTGTAGTATAATTTTAGCTAATTTTCCTTTTTTTTAATTACAAAAAAAATTAAATATAATAAAAAATAGAAAATAGAAAAATTATTTACAATTATTAGCACAATTAAAAGAAAAAATTACCACTAATAAAAGAAATTCAAAATTAAACTACTCTAATTATCCTTTTTAATGTAAAAATAAAAATTACTAAGATTAAAACTAATAAAATAATCATAATTTTCCTACCAC
>SNQJ01S0029335.1:150875-178213 GCA_010110895.2 Picea sitchensis | reverse complement strand
CTTCACCCTGGCGAAGCTATATGACCGTTGGAGGAGCCCCACCTGTTAGAACGACACTCTGGAATGGATAGGAAATGCATTTATGGGCAGATGGACTGCTTTTGGGACATTGAGACCATGCCATAATGGACTAACTCACATTGATGGAAGCATTCATACCCGTTGGAAGAATCCTTTAAGAGGTGACGCTTATTTAACCTATCAGATGTTACGTCGGGACCACTTTTTTCCACCCATGATTAATTGAGCTAACAGAGATTTGATTGTGTGTTGAGTTGTGTTATCAGAAGCTAGACGTCATTGTCCATTTGTCTACTTATCTATTCACCTACCCCGACATGTCTGTTTAACAGTGAAAATGTCAATCGAACCCACTGAGTTAGAGAAGTCTGTTGAGGAGGTTCTTAAGAAGTTCATGGCTGATAGATCTATGTCTGAAGGAGTACAGGCATCGTCAACTAGGGAACTGCAGGCTTCCCCTTCGACTGGACGTCGTTCTGGCCGTGTCAACCCCATGACTGAGTATAAAAGTAAGCATCGAGGCAATCTGGCTAATGAGAAGCAAATCCCATCGATATTACCAGATTATATCCCACCTTTGGCTAGCGTGGTCAACCATGATAGCATCCCACACGACTATGAGTACACCTTGATTACCGCATACATATCGAAAGGAATACGCGTAGTTGGGAGTCAGTTAGGACAGATCCCACTACTGAAGAACAGTGACTTCAACCTTGGAGATAAAAAGAACTATGTTATGCTCACACCCCATAGATACTTGATGAAGACTATTGGGAAGAAGCCTTTCCTGGTCTCCAAGCCATGCATTAAGGAGCTCGCACAGTCCACTATACTAAATGTGTTGAAGATTCCCCATGTTGGTCGTCACCAGGTGGTTAACGCTTACGTTAAACTCCTCTTGTCGTGCTACCATGGTAGATACATGTGGCTCGACCGACGGATTACTGTGGATCCGGTGTTGATCCACTTGATTACAGGATTAAGCATGCAAGGACCTAACCCTCAGCTTTTTTACCCAGGGAAGGATTTGGATTGCTCCCTAGCACAGCRCATCAAGGAGGCTTACRGCGAAGTCGAAAAGGGAATGTAAGGCTACAAGGTAGCCTCTATCYAGGATGGTGCAGTGTGCCTCGCTTGCCAACTCATAGCTAGAAAGMTTGTAAGAAAGAACCACCCCATACAGGTCATTGGGTTTGTGGTAKACCTCGCAAGAAAATGTGTGGAGGGAATGCAGATGAATTGGGCGAGTCACCTCATCAATGAACTCGAGAAAGACTGTCGTGAAKATCAATATCAGGGATACAAAWTCCACTTTAGCTGGTTGCTCATGTTGATTTCATTTGTCGCTTGGAAAATGCCTGAAGGAGCCACATTTCCAAAGATTAAACCATTGGAGTCATTGGCCGTTAGGTTTTCTACCTTGTGGTACACCAACAAAATGTTGAATCAATGGTATTCAAACTTTGTGTTCCATGCATATTATCAGCAACTGAAGGTTTCCATTGAATCATTTTTCGCGCATGACACCGCGCACCTTGCACCAGTACATATCGATAGACAAGTTTCGCACAGATAGGCATTTTATCTATATCACTGCACGCAGAGACTAGAGCAAGGAAGAGATACAATCATATTACAAGTTGACAGATGAAGACATGGAGCAGATCATGAAGGAGTGGCCGGAGGAGTTCCTTGTACATGTTGTTGATGCAGAACTCTCTGACATTGACATCATAGGAATTCCCCTCGTCACCCGGGTCGAGCATGTCGGACAGTCCAGTGCGAAGAAGAAGAAGAAAAAGGAGGAAGTATAGAATATAGAGACTGATGAGGAGGACAGGGCTTCTAAAGAAAATGGATCTGACTCACTAGGAGGAGGAGACGAAGCAAATGGACAAGAAGGAGGGGATGAAGGAGAAGGCGAAGCTACACCGTTGAAATATCCCCCTACCAAAACAATAACACCATAGAAGAGGAAGGTTTCTCCGCAGAAACCTTCAGCAAGAAAGAAGACGTGCGCTAGAAAGCCCCAGTTAGAGGCCATGCTCATGGAGGACAACATCTACTTGGTTCGCGGAGCGATGGAGGATTCTTCTGAAAATATCTTGCAGAGATATGGAGCAAAGAAGGAGGAGATGTATGAAAGGGTTGAGAAGGAAATAAAGGAAATACAACAAGCGATTCAATTGATCTGCGTTGTACCTACTGCACCTTCATCGTCGCAGGTTGCAGAATTGGGGGATGAACCATCCCAATTAAGAAGACTTATAGATGTGACAAAGGCTCGACTTCAAAAAGTCCAAGAAGAAAAGGAGAAGGCTATAGAAGCCTTGAAACAAGGGAAGAATGAAGCCTTGGAATAGTTACACGTAGCGCAGTACTGTGTAACAGCCTATGAAAATGAGAAAGAAGAGTTTCAGGCGATGGTCCAGGAGGAAAAAGTCCAGCTATAGAGAGAAAAGGAGCATTTGTTGGCAGAATGGGAAACGGTTAAGGAAGCAGTGAATAAAGCACTTCTCTCTATGCCAGTCTTGGCACAGGAGGAACATGAGTCAGTCGAGGTTCAAGTGGTGAATCTCGTTGAGGCCATCCAACAGCTTCAAGTTTGGATAAAGGAGTTGGAGATCCAAACAGTACCGATCACCCCGTAGGAAGTGCACTATCAGAGGGAGGAAGCCGCTAAGAACGCAGTAGTAAGGATCAGATCCCTTGCCTCAGAATGCAAACAACTGAGCGATAGAAGCGCGCAGACTTATGAACGCCTCGCAGAATATCCAGAACTAAGGAAATTGGAAGCACAGTTACAAGAGGCGCAGCAGTAGGCCTTCTTCGTGCAGACGCAAATGAAGATGCTCGCCACAGTTGAAAGAATGAAGAGATCTCAGGAACAGTGCATGGTACAATAATATATCACTTCCATCCAGGACAGAGTAATGGAAGTCGCGCAGAAACTACAACCTGTGCAGGATGAATCCTGCAAGGTTTTTGAATAAATTGAAGGACAAGGCTCGCAATTGGACCAAGTAGTTGCGACGATAGAACAACGCCTGGAAGGGCCTGTTACAGAGGAAATCATCCAGGAGCTCATTGAGCAGGAGACTCAGGAGAAGTAGCAAGTCGAGGCAGCTCGATTGAAGCTTGAGGCCCTCGATGCGGCATTGACTAGACCTAAGTGACTCAGGACGAGTGACAGGTGAGTGTTGGGGGCCTGTTGGCCCTCAACCAACTTTTAAGGAAACCTTGGTCAGGTTTGGACCACTTTTGGACTTCGACAGGCTGGTCGAAGATGGAGCACCCAGGCGAAGCTAAGATCATGGATCTCACTTATTTTGCGGGATATGTGGACCCAACAAGGGGTTCCTTAGGGTTTTTGTAATGGGTTATGGGATGTCGTCCCTTGGATTTACCCATGATTAGGCCTTATTGTAAATCTATAAATAAGTAAGACTGTAATGTAGAAAAGTGGGGGAAAAGGATTCAATATCTTGGAAGGCTAAGTGCAAGTAGTTCTGAGTTCGTTTGTGCAATAGAATGCATATGTAAGGCTCTGTGATCAATAGAGAAGTTGGATCTATGCCTTGACCTAGTTTTGGGAAGGAGGATCTGGTGCGCAGTGCGTAGATCTCTTGTCTGGTGCGAAGCTTGGCTTTGTGGCTTAGTGCACATGAACGGATGAATGTAAGAGATTAAAGAATAATAAAGAAAATGAAGCAGTTGGTGGGCGTAGCCCCACACTGGGGTGAACCATGTATACCTTGTGTCTTTGGTTTCCTTTGTGCTTTGTTGGTTATGTTAAGAATTTCCTCATTGCTTTGCTTATTATGTATGTTAGATAGTTTTGTTGATGCTTAGTGCTTCGTTGAGTTAAAGAATGAATGAATGTTATATATAACTTAGTGCTATGTGCTAAATCATTGAAGTATCTTTATGGTTACTGCGCTAATCTATCTTAGGGTTTGTTCTGTGATGTTAATAAAGCCAATGAATTAATGCACATCACCTTCTAAGTGTTGCTAGAATACCCTGCGAAGTGTTATTATCACATATATGTGTCCCATCTTGGTTATAGACGCCTGAGTCATGTAATCCCCCCTAATTCTACCTCGGGTGAGACTTCGCCTGTTCGCAGGTGTTGTTGAAAGGGTCGATAGTTAGGGTTCTGTTGGTGCGTTGTTGAAGCGTTGAACCCTGGGTCTACCCCTGTGCCAACAAGTTGCTTTGATTTTCTGAGTAGATTTTATGCATTTCATTTTAACCCACGGGTCTCCCCAAAAACAATCATATTATTGGCCATTTATTAATATGAAGTGAATGGAGATCAAACAAAAATATAGATATACATTAAGGGAGAACACTCGATGGTAGGTCCCAATTAGACCTAATCTTGTTTGGTGTAGTGTTTCTGATGAGTATATGGGCCTCGTTGTCGCTCAGAATTAAAGGAAGAAACAAGGGAAAAGACAACAGACTCCCCCCCCCCCAATAATTTTAATTAATGCTAAGACTAATCTAACTGAAAGGAAACTAATCTAATCCTAACTAGACAACATAAGCAGAGAGAAAAATTCACAAAGAATAGTCTCATGTACATCCACCAAAGCCACAKATTTTCGGAATGCCTCTTGCTCTTTATTAAGTCAGAAGTAATAGTATTKTCTTTCATTATAGAGGGCAAAATTCCTTTTTTATATTCAACGAGCACTCTTTTATGAAAGAAGAGAGACTCTTCAGCTTTCATGGATGTTCATTTCATTTTCCCCCAATTTCTTTGTACATTTTGAAAATGTAGATGTGGGAGTTACAAACGGAAGATGAAGAGACCCCTGGGTGGTTACAATTGCCCTATGCAAATTTACAAATGATAATTATTAAAAAATAGTATTCACTTAGTTGGTTGGTGTTGTCTTATGTGTTTCTTTATTCATTCTATGCATTTCCGGCTTTATCATGTTGATTAAGATCTTTTTATATTCTTCTTCTTTGTCTCATATTTCCATCGAGCTATTGTTGGTCCAATTTCGTCGCATGTAGCTTGAGATATGATTGTTTGAAGTCTGCATAGCCCAGTCTTCAACCAAATTTGGGTTCCTTCTATGTTTTGAAATTTCAGAAAATTTTCACTTAGTATCTACTAACATTTGCGATCCTATTATGTTCCTCTCTTTCCTAGCTTTCCATCAAGCCATCCAGGGCCTGATTTAGTTTCTCGTAGCCTCAACTATGGTTGTTTGAAGTTTGCATGGCCATTTTCCCCCCAAATCTGTGGTCTGTTGTTTTCTTCATTTTCTGACATCTTTTGTCACATGTATGTACTCGAGACTTCTTCCACTTCATTCCTGTGTATTATACCTTTCCAACGAGGTATCATGGATCCAATTCTGACACTTGTAGCCCAAGTTATGCATGTTTAAAGATCGTCGCTCAACAACCGTCGATCAATCATGTGGGTGAATCTGGATCGTTGATATTCAACCTGAGTGGGCATGGGACTTGTGGCTTGCAGTATAATTTTATCTAATCTCTCCCGCCCCCCTTTTCAAATTAGAAAAATAATTTTAAAAAATAAATAAAGTAAAATATAATATAATAAAAAATAGAAAATAGAAAAATTATTTACATTATTTACAAATATTACAATTATTAAAAAAATTTAAAAGAAATGATTACCCTTGATCAAAGAAAATCAAAATTAAACTACTCTAATTATCCTTGTTAATGTAAAAATAAAAAATATTAATATTAAAACTAATAAAATAATAATAATTGCCCTACCCCCCTCTCAATTTGAACATGTGACCTCCAAGGAAGAAACACATGTTACTTAGAAGATCTACTCTGAGTCCTCTCTTGCTTAAGACTATTAAAATTATATTATAATATATTATATTACCAATTTTAAGGCATTTGGGATTAAAGTTTTAATAAGTAATATAGTTCCCATGCCATTCGGGAGGGGAGGAAGGAATTCCTAGAAAATAGGAAATCCTAGAAAATAGGAAGGGATTCCTAAAATTAAGGATATGTGTCTTGATCGTTGATTTCTCATGGGAAATGTTATATGTTATAAAGTATGTGTAAAGGACAATGGAGAAATAAAAATCAAATTAAAACTAAATAGAAAAGAAAAATGAAAATGAATAAAGAAAATAAAAATGAAAATTTGATTTTATTATTATTATTATTTTCATTTACGTTCATTTATGAGAAAAAAGGATGTACATGTTAAATGGTTAGTTTATTTAACATAAATGATTAGTCCATGTAAAAATGAATTTACCCATGTAAATAAATGTTTGATGTGAATTGGTTTTCCCCCCAGTAAAAGTAAATACCTACAGTAATTATAGGGGGGGAAACCATGTGGGAAAACCACGGGAAATACCATGTGGTTTTTTCAGAACCATGGGAAAAATGAATAAAAATATGTACAAAAATAAAAATAAATAAAACTAAACCACAAGTTAGAAAATTAAGCCCAAAATACACAAGTCAAGGTTCCATGCCCCCTGAGGGTTTCGTCAGTCAGGGTTTTGCACCTAGGGGCCAAACTTTAGAAAAAGACGTATAAGGAAGGATTTAAGGAACCGGGCATCATGGAGAGGAGGGAAGACATATAGCCATGAAGGATGTGGTGATTAAGCTTCAACGAAGGGAAACTGGTGGAGGTGAAGTATACAATACTTTGTGTGACGATTTAACGTCACAAGTAGCAACGAGCAAAAACTGGACATTGACTCCAACAAAATGCACATCATAGGTTATTCCACTCAATATTCGCATATAAGAGGGTAAACATTATCATATCATGAGAAGTGGGAGTACAATCAGATCTAGGAAAATGTCCTTACATCAAACCATCATGCATGCGACAGATAGCAAATAGACATAAGGTGACGGCATGGCAAGGACTCACAATCAAGACTATGAATGGGCCTTTTGGATTGGGTTTTGGCAAGAGGTAATACCAAAAAGGACTCAATATAGATCATTCTGAAAATGTTCAGGGATAGGCTTGCGAGAAAGGTAGATCTGACAGCCTTAGGGAATTCATATCTTGAGACAACTGCAAGCCAAGATAGTATGTTTCTCGATAAGGAGAATCATGGAAAGAATCAAGGTCAAGGTTGTCAGAAAGGATCGATAGGTTACCCCACATGCCTCTTAAGGTTGGAGCAGTCATGCAAACAAAATGCCTCTGTAAACCTACTCATGTAAAACAGAAGAATGAGATCAACCATACGATCAAAAGAAGACGTGCCAATACTATAAACAATATATTCCCTTCCTTTAAGACAATTTATAAGAGAGTGTTAGGTTTATTCAGTAATCTATCATGGGTGGCTATAGATAAGTGTCTTGATATTGCATGTGCCAAGTCTCGACTCAAAAGAAGGATCAATAACTAGGCGATTTAGACTTAGAGTTTGAAATAGAAGATTAATATCTACATATAACAGTATAAAAGTTGAAGATATTAAGCATAGCATGCCAACAAGAGGACGCAAAATTTGAATTATTCAATCAAAAAATAATCAATAGTAAACTCATTCAAAACATGCAATATAACACCAGACCTTACAGCCACATAGAATCATCAAGCTCTTTGGAATCACCACAAAGTCTGAAGATAATGTATCAATTCCATCATACAAAGGTCAACTAAACATAATAGGTCAATAAGAACCATGAATACATTTGAAATCATCAGACCGAAAGGAATAATCAACACCCATTAAACATAACCATCAATAAATATTAGCCCCCCAACTCCCTCAAGGTAGTCAAAGAAATATCATTAGGCTCAAGCATTAAAGTATTAGGTAATAGGTTTGAAATTTTAGTATGGGGGGGCTTTCCTTTCGCTTTTAAAATCAAAAGTAAAGGGGGGTTTGTTGTGGCATTTTATCACACAATTTGTACTTTTCCAAAGCCCAAGACAATTAGGGGAAATTGGTGTAACTACAAGATAACCTATCACTGTCACCTTAATAGGAAATCCCCACATTTTAGGGATAGGTAAGGTTTATCCGAGGGGAAGTGTCCTCAGTAACCTAAAGGGTTGGAAAGCTAAGGTTATTCTCAATTTTATTCCCCCCCTCACTGTTTACCAAAATCACAAGTTATGTGTCTAATATATTGAGGAAAATGAAGAGTAACTTGTGTACCTACCCAGAACAAGAACAATACAACACATATATAGCAATTCCAAGTACAATTATGATAAAAAAAAATCCTCAAAAGAGCATAGAAATTTGTTGGACAAGCAGATATGGGACACATTTTTGGGAAAATCCCAAGTACAAAAGAAGTTCACAGAAGAGGTGCGCAGAGGAGAAGAAGAAAGATGAGGAAGTGCACAGGTGAGGTGCATCCAAAAGTATAGCACGTAGCAAGAAGAATAAAACAAGAAGAAGAATAAAGCATATAGAATAATAAAGTAGGAGAAGAAGGTGGATGAAAAGGAAGGATGAAAGCCCAACGTTCTAAATATAGAAGGATGCACAAAAGCAGAAGGAAAAGCAGGAGGAATGCAAAAGAAGCATGCATACGGAACAACAGACAAAAGTAGCCGAACATCCAGTTAATTGGAGTAGTCATGCATTGTAATGAGGGTTTTGGGGGAAACCAAGTAGGGTTTTAAGCCCTAGATTATATGTATAGATATGTAATTGGTTGGGAGAATAGGGGTTCCTCCATGTGGTTATTCTCGGGCAATATTGTGGAGTCTATTCCAAACTACCGAGAACGCTTGTCAGTAAAAAGGTTGATAGGATAATCTAGGAAGGGAGAGAATCAATGTCTGAATGTAAGGGATGATGCAGAGATAGAGAAAGGCTTGCACTGCAGAGAATCTAGGATAGTAGAAGAGAAAGATATCCATGATATATATTTGTAAGCATAGTGCACACGCCTGAATCAATTACTAAATGCATAATAAAAAAGCCAGTCGTTGTGGACATATCCAAGAGTTGGGTGAACCACGTTAAATCTTGTGTTACATGTCTTTTATGTGATTGCTTATGAATTATGTCTGGATGCATAGTAGATTAGATTTGTCGTATGTTTAACCATTACGCGATAATCATGAATGTTATAGCAATGATTTTAAGAAATAATATGGAATATAATGATAGTATGAATTTCAATCATTAAGCAGTTAATAAGGAACAAGGACAAAGTTACGCGCACATAAATAATAGGACAGAATGAAAAAAATGGTCACGTCCCATTTCCTCACTACTGCATAAACCTAGTTGTTGGAGTCCCAATAGATACCTCGGGTGAGACTTCATTTGTGCAAGAAGGTGATGTTGAAAGGACCGATGTCTGGTGGGTTTTTTTATCATAGATAAATCAATCCTAGGGTATTACAAATCACGCACAACACCAAAAATGGTTTCGTTGTCAGGACCCGGAATTTGCGATTGAGGGAATGTTTTGGAGGCCAACTAAGAAAGGGATCTCATAATGGTTGGAAAGGAAGGAACAAGAGTTTTCTCGACAAGAGAACAAAAATTCTCAGATGAGTGAAAAGAAATGGATGCAAAGGTATGTGGACAAAGAACTACATGAAATTTTCTTTGGTGAATTTTCAATTATTCTGATTGAGTGGCTAGAAATATTAGTGGAGAATATTGGAAGGTACAAAACTGTAGCGCTAAGGAATTGGACTCCTGAGTTGGTAAGACAATCGAATTATGTAAGTAACCCAACTATTCATGCAGTTGATTTTTGGTTGGATATCATACTAGGAGGATATATTACATAGTTTGTAGTAGATTGTACCCAATCATACAGTGTTGTAGAAAGGGACTTTTTCAAGGGTTTGTGTGGAAGGTTCATGAAATCATTAGGTACATGGATAAATATGTTGTTGTGTGAAAAGTGCATGATGACAAGGCAATCTAACTACTAAAGGGCCTTGCACACATAAGGGAACTGGGGGATGACAAAAGGATAGTCCGAGAACAGGGGAGAATGAAGGAAGCAAAGAAAAAGGAAGGGAGGGACTAAGGATGCAAGAAGAGGGTATACCAGAGGAAGAATATGATTTTTCAATATTGAGTGGAGGAAGGAGGTACAAAAGGAAAAAAATTGGGGCTGAGAAAGGAGAGCCACCCAGTGAGCCAGAAGGGAGAAAACCTTGCGCAATAGTCTGAATCGTGGAGATACCATATATAGGAGGGGAAGAAGAGGATTTCCATTCTAGTCCAGTAATAGAAGAATCGTTAATTCCTACTTAGAAAGGGTCCTGTGTCGAATCCACGACCCCATGTACGTCATTACAATCAGAGATAACAGTTGAAAACTTGTAAAAAGCAATTGTAGTTAGCCAAGGAGGACATAGCAGTGTCCATCAAAGCAGTGGAAGTAGTGCATAGAGTCAGAGTCAGAATCAGAGTCAACCAGTATCACCAAGCAAATGGAATCCATAGAGAAACATGGCAGGGGTAGAAAACACCCTTACACTGCCTAAGTTATAGGGAGTAGGATCAGAGGATGCAGAACAACATATGTTTTTCTGTGAGACAATTTCGGCTGCAAAGAATGTCCAAGATGAGGTTGTAAATATTGCACAGTTATCAACAACACTCAGAGGCCACACATTAGTATGGTACATGAAGTTGCAGAGTATCACATCTATGGGACATGCCAAGACTTTGGTAGAGATAAGGAAAGCATTGTTGAAAGAGTTCAAGAATCCAAAGTCGCAGTCGCAGTACATCACAGAACTGAAGGAGATTAAACAAGTACAAACAGAGTCAATATGGGACTTTGATCAAAGGTTCAAGGATATGATGGGTATATTGAATTTTCAGATCCCCAATCAACAACATCAATAATGGTTTATTCCATAGCTTCTACCATACATTTGTAGGTCGTTTATTCAATAGAAGGTTGTGTCGCAGCCTCAGGCTCTGTAAATTGAAATGAAATTGGGATCATCTCCTGTAGGAGATAATGGAGGGATGGCGCAAGTTCAGATGCAATTGTCTTCATTCACGATTCAACTGGTAGAACTTACAAAGAGAAAGGAGAAACATGAACAAGTATGGTGTACCAAATGTAGGACTGAAGGCCATCACAAGGACGAATGCCCAACATTTTCATAGTATTTGGCAACAAGAGAGTCAAACCCATTACCAGGAGGAGGATATTACGTGATATGTAAGAAATGGTGCCATCACTCAACTGAGTGTCCATTACTATAGAAGTATCAGAGTGCCCCAAGGAACTTCTTTTTCAAATTTTTCACGTTGATGGGGCATGAAGAGAAGGATTGTCGCGTGTTCAACTTAATGAGGGAGCGCACATCAGATATGTGCAAGATTCAGGAGAAGAATGTTGCAGCAGAAGGGGGTGGTCCGCAATATAATAATCAAAGAGGATTTAATCTAGGGAACAAAGGAAAATTTTACAGAGGTCGAGGCAGAATAAATTTTGGTAGAGGAGGAAGAGGACTGATAATATGTTATAATTGTAATCAACTAGGACACTTGGCCCGTGACTACCTAAATCCGTGTACAGTTTGCACATATTGCAGAGCACTGGACCGTGAAATAGAGAATTGTCTGCAACTAGTTGTGAAATGGAAAGCCAGAGGAAACCAAAACCAGAACCCAAATTAGAATGTGCAAAAAATATTAGCCGAAAAATGCAACAAAGGAACAAGAATAGGAGTTGTTACACGTGAAGGAGCTAGAAAAAGAGTTGATATGACGAACTGAGGGAAGCAGACTAAGTAATGGGTAAGGAAGTAAGTAGGGCCTATGCCAACCTTTTATCCTCAACAAGAAAATTAGATGTATCAGAGGGAAACAAAGGAGGTACTGGGATAGGATTGGGGAGCATCAACATCAGTTGTGCCTCACATCGAAGATCACACTGTGCCTAAGAAGCCAACTAGAAAGGTAAGCATGCTAACAGAATTCCTGGGAAGTTGTGTAGAGATAATGAAAGATGAAACTCCACTGAGAAAACTATATGACATTATTGATCACTATACACGAGGAAGGGAAATTCCTATCGCACAAAGGGTGGTAAATCAGGTACTTTGCAGGAAGAGGACAAACGGAGAATTTAGATTTAGTGCGCAAATTGGGGAGTATGATGTGAATAATGTTATCCTAGACTTGGGGTATGACATGAAYGTTCTACCTAAGAAGAAATGGGATRTGATGGGCCAACCCAATTTATTATGGTCTCTTATTCAGCTAAGGCTCATGAATCAACACAAAATTGTATTGAATGGTCGTTTGACAAGAGTACCTGTGAACATAGATGGGGTGCATAGTGTGGTAGACTTTGAAGTTATTGAGATCATAGATGATATTCAACCATATATAGCACTAATGGGACTGGGATGGGATTTTTATAACCATGAAATTATCAACTTGAAAAGGAGGGAGATGATATTTGAAGTTGGAGATTTGAAAGTTACTGCACTCTTGGACCCATCAGAAGGAAAGATATACATAGAGCCAGCCAGAGGAAATGACATCAACAACTTATACAACATGACCGCGTGCTTGGATGATTATTTCAACCCGAATGTGGATGGTGTGCTAAGTTGGAGAAGTATTAGTTTGTGTGCATCATATTCTAAAGAAGTTCTAGAGAATTGGCAATAAAGAATACATGAAGTGTCAACTAGACGATGTGCACGTATAACCTGATCCTTGTGCTGGATTGGAATAGAGCTATGTGATCCACCCAGGTATGACGAATTAACTGATATAAGTTTTTTTGTAAAGGAATTTAAGTTGCAGGTACCCTAAAACAAATATTGTTAGCACTAAATATTGTCTTAAAATCAACTCCAGCCAAATGGTGGGCTGCAGACAGAGAGGGAATAAAAGACTGGTCACAATGCAGCAGACTCATGCAAATAAGGTTTGGTACTGAGGAAGAAAACATTGTGCAGAAATATACAGGAGAGAACGATCCAACAGGTCATGTGGAGTAGTGCAGGACTTTATGGAGTTCAGTACTGGAAACAGAATGGACAAACAAATTTATACACACACTGGATACAATTCCAAAGAACTGGTATTTGGAATTGGAAATGAGTAAGGAGACATCAAGATGGGAAGAGTTGGTCGAGAGGTTAAAATTCACGTTTACATTTGAACATGAATCTCCATCAACAGATGTAGCACTACAGGCCATTCGAACTAACATCTTTTCATAAGAAGGGTCGATGGAGGTGGTACCAGTATGTAGTGCGCACATAGCCAATATGATTGTCCATGAGTTATTGGAGTGTTACAATGTGGCTAAGGAAGAACAAGATGAAGAATATTATAGGAACATTCAAGTACCTGAGAAAGAAATAGAATGAGTAATAGAAGGACTAGAGCTTGAATCTTCCACATACACACATCCTATAAATACATGGAAGGTAAACATGGGGATGAAAAAGAATCCCAAGTTTGCACAGATAGGAGATTATTTGAGTGATGAGACAGTAGAGAATATTGCAGACTTGTTGCGAGAATATCAGGACATATTCACAACGACATTTTCATAGATGAAGGGGATAGCTAGGGACTTAGGTGACATGAATATTCCGTTGAAACCAGGAGCTAAGCCAATGCGACAGAGGCCTTATAGGTTAAATATGAACTACAAGGAAAAGGTGAATGATGAAATAGATAGGATGTTGGATGCGGGAATAATTGAACCAGTAGAAGAATCATAGTGGATCAATCCAATGGTAGTGCAAGGAAAGAAGACAGAAGGAATCAAGATTTGTGTGGATCTGAGGAAGCTGAATGACATGTGTTTATTGGCATTCATGTGATGTATGTCAAAGAGTAGGAAAGCCATCTAGGAGGGATGAAATTCCTTTGAATCCTCAGGTTACATTGCAGGAATTTGAGAAATGGGCCATAGACTTCGTAGGGCCAATCAATCTAAAAGAAAGAATATTAGGGGCAAGACACATAATCAATGCAACGGAGTACTTGACAAGATGGGCAGAAGCAGCACCAGTTACAAACTGCACAATGGAGACTACTACGAGGTTTTTGTTTGAGAATGTAGTCACAAGGTTTGGATGTCCGCACATATTACTCAGTGATCAAGGCACATAGTTTCTAAACAAGACAATTGCACTATTGACTGAGGATTTTCAAATTCATCATCAAAAGAGTACCCAGTATCATCCTCAGGCCAATGGAATAGTTCAAGCTTTCAATAAAATTCTTGAGAATGCTTTGACAAAAAATTGCAACGTAGGGAGAGACGATTGGGACTTAAGAGTTCATGCAGTATTATGGACTTACAGAACTACAAGTAAGAAGTTGACAGGGCAGACACCTTTTAGGTTGGTCTATGAGAAAGAAGCAGTATTTCGTATGGAGTTTATTCTACCTAGCCTGTGCATTGCAGCGATCACTGATCTATCATACTCCAGTGCAAGAGAGGAGAGATTGGCACAGTTGGTACAAATTGAAGAAGATTTATTTGTCACAGGTTTCCATTAGCAAGTTCAGAAAGCAAGAGAGAAGGCTTGGCATGATCGAGAAGGCTTGGCATGAGAGTGGGAGATTTGGTATTACTCTATGACATCAAGTTCATGCAGCATCCAGGAAATTTTAGAATGCATTGGTTAAGACCCTATGTGATTCGACATGTCACATAGACAGGTGTTGTGTAGTTGAAAACCCTGAATGGAGAAGTCCTCGGAGGAATGGTGAATGGAAGTCGGTTGAAACTCTATAGAGACAACCGACACTCTACATAGTAATCTGGGTTGTGCCAGAATGCATGCATCATAGCAGTTATACTATAGTAGGAAGGAAAAACACAGGAAAAACAAATAAAAAGTAGAAAAAGGAAGAAAATCAAATTAAAAGTAGATATAGAAAAAGAAAAAAGGGTGTCCAAGTACAGGGCATAGAAGATTGGGCAGAAGGAATCATTATCACACATCAGAATAGAATTGTGCCAATTCATAAAATAATACACAGAAGAGAAAGATTGTGAAGCACATAACTTCAAACGAAAGAACCATTTCACAGTTTAGAAATGACAAGATTGTTGTCATGCATTAAAAGTAGGGAAACAATGGTTATGAAGTGGGAAGGATAGGTCATAAAGGCGTCGTATAATCTTAAATGGTGAAAGCCACCGGAAATCATGACAGATTGGCAGTATGAGGGAAAAATCACATGACAAATTTGGTAATAAAGATGTAATTATGTAACAACTAATCAACCACGTTGGAAAATTGGACAAGGTAGTTAAGGCGGGAAGAGACATGCATAGTTGGCAAGGAGGCACAAAAACAACAAAATATCGTTAAGTGTAACTCATTTTTGCATGCAAGAAAGAGAAAAACAGAGTGAATCTAGGTGCACCAAATATGAGCTACAGCTACCTGAGAAGAGATGCAGATCCAGTTCAGGAATCTGTCACACAAGATGAATGGACCCGCCAAAAGTTGGAGCATCATCAAGACCATCGCAAAAATAGGCAAAACAACCAGTAGAGACACCAGAGGTTGAGGAAGTAGTCGGAGCTTCAACTTCGGCTCCACAAGATAGTTTCCACAGATATTAACTGCCACCTAGGATGGATAATGTACCACCAATCATTGTACCAGCCATGGGAAATACCCTTTGGAAACAACACCAGTTCCACCTGGTGTAAGAATTGAAGGAGAGATGCTTGGAAAGGTTGCAGGTCTCAAATTCATGGATCATGACATCACCAATGAATCAAAATTCCCAGAGCTAGCAAGGGAAAAATATTTGCACTCTAGGATCATACCAGGCACAGGAGCAATCCCATTGGAGACACAAGGTTGGAGAAGGTATACATATTGAGCTTGTTCGAGATTCCATATTTCAGAAGAATTTTGGAGATTAATGCATGTGTGAAGGTGTTGCTTAGTTTTATCCATGGGGGGACATTGTGGCTTGATCCCCCAGTTTCAATTGACATTGCATTGATTGCATGCATCACAGGGCTCCCAAAGGCCAATGAGGATCCAACCATTTTGTTCAATAATATAAGAGAAAGATCCCTCTCAGAATCGATAAAGGAAAAGTTCCAGACATTCAAGGGATTGGATGTGAAAAATATCAATGACACCAGTGTTCAGTTTGCAACACAAGTATTGGCCTACAAGTTGTTGTGAAAGTGTAGGAAGGATGAAGTCCCAGCTACATAAAAATGTGTTGAAGGGGTTCAAATGAATTAGGCCACCTTCTTGGTGAACCAATTTTTGCAGGATTGCATTGAGGCCCGGGAAAAGGGCACGGAATTCCACTATGCATGGTTGTTGATATTCATTATGTTGGTCGAGTGGAAAGAACTAGGTTATTATCAGCACATGTGCACATCAAGCAGAGGAAATTCAGCTAGGAGATATGCCAACTTATGGAATACGACAATTAAGAGAAGACAAAATGACACTAATGCCACATTTTATGTATACTTGGAATATATCACACATCTAGTCGCATGCACTTTATGCATATTAGCAAAGACGGTGGAAACATATAAGGATATCACATGTTTTAAAGTAGGCATGCACCATATGTATGTGCAGGAAAAGAAGGACCCAACACACCAGCAATTTCCAACCAGTTATAGGCTGACAATAGAGGATGTATGTTTAATAGTGAATAATTGGAAAGATGGCTGGAAAATTCCAACAAAGAAAACAAGGCAACCAGAAGAGGAAGGAGAGAAAGATAAGAGTGAATAAGAACCATATGAGGAGCAGGGAAATGATAAAGCTAATGGCGCAGAAGATATGCCTGGCCCATCCACAACAGAGACTCAATAGATAGTCCCTATGACAGGAGCCAAACAAAAAGATAAGGGGAAAGAACCAACATGAGGGGCACACAAAAAGACTAAAGCGCATAGAGAAACCCCAATTTATGCTTTAACTAATGATGATATGGAAAGCATAGGCTACCAGGTATGAGATGTCGTGGAATAACTAATGGAGGAAACAACTAGGAAGAAAGAAGAGCAGCAGAAGAGAGTGTAGTATCAATTGGAAGCACTCCAACAAATCTTAGTAGCTACTAGCCTAGCAAAAGAGAGCATAACTGAGGGAGGACCATCCATTATTCTAGGGAAGGAAGAAACGAGTGTGCATTCAGTCTTGACCAAGTTAGCAGTCGGCTATAGAACACCTCATATTGAGATGGATGCACTCGAATTTCCAGTGTCCGAGTTAAAAGAACAGGTGAATGTGCTAGGACACTTGAACATAGTGGTATCGAGGATACCAATACAAATATTACAAGACTTGAAAATGGGATTGTTGCAAGAGATTAAGAGCATAGGCGAGGAAGCACAACCCGAGCTGATGAAAATGATGGATGAGAGAGATTAGTTGCAGAAACAGTATGACATTGTGCTCCAACAAAAGAAGGAATTTGAAGGTCGAGTCAAAGAAGTAATGAAAAACAAGAATGAGGTTGAGGAAAGGGTAAGGAAAACCCTCAAGGAGAAGGATGAAGATGAAAATATAGTGCTAAAAACACAAGCAGTTGTCCAAAAACTATACAAGGCTATTCTATAATTCCCCATAGTAGTAGAGCTACTATGGAAGAACAAGTGTTTAATATCGACGAAGTCATCAAGGGATTCCAATCACATATAGAGGACCTACAATTGTGGAGTGCACGAGCGACACCACTAGAAGTCCAAGAAGGAAGAGAGAGAATGGTCATTATAGAAGTTGCTAATATTAAAAATATAGAAGGAGAGTGTGCCAAACTCAGTGAGGAGAGAGCATAGATCTAGACAGACCTTTTGGATGATCCAGAGAGATGAAGCTTATAGAGGACAAGTTAAGAGGAGAACAGGAATAGGAACAACAAGATTTAGAAAGGGTCACTACACTTCCACCAGTGAAATGTATGACAACAAAGGAAATCATACCTAGAAGTAAAGAAAATGAGGGATCAACATAATATCTTGCAGCAACGTTTAGGACCACAGCGGAAAGAATCAGTGAGAGTGATCGGTGAACTAGCCATTGTCTAGGGCAAGGTCAAGCAAGCATCCCTTCAAGCAGAAGAGAAACTGACAAGCTTGACTGCATAGGGGGTTGAAGAGATCGCAGAAACAGAGGCATCGATACTCAATGAAGTGGAGGTAGCTAAGGAAGACTCCCAAAATTTCATTGTGGCATGGAAGAGCAGGCAATAGGACTGAGTGGCTCAGGACGAGCCACATATGAGTGTTGGGGGCCTGTTGGACAGGCAATTTTGGGATACATTTTTGGGAAAAATCCTAAGTACAGAAGAAGTGTGCAGAAGAGGTGTGCAGAGGAGAATAAGAAAGATGTGGAAGTGTGTAGTTGAGGTGCATCCAAAAGTACAACGCGCAACAAGCAGAATAAAACAGGGAATAAAATAGGAAGAAGAATAAAGCATAGAGAAGAATAAAGCAGAATAAAACAGGAGAAGAAAGTGGATGAAAAGGAAGGATGACAGCCTGGCATTCTAAATATGGAAGTATGCGCAAAATCATGAGGAAAAGCATTCAGAATGCAAAAGCAGCATGCAGACGGAAAAGCAGTCGAACAGCCGGTTAACTGGAGCAGTCATGCATAGTAATGAGGGTTTTGGGGAGAACCAAGTAGGGTTTTAAGCCCTAGATTGTATGTATAAATATGTAATGGGTTGGGAGAATAGGGGTTCCTCCATGTGGTTATTCTCGAGAAGTATTGTGGAGTCTGTTCCAAAATGTTGAGAATGTCTATTAGTAAGAAGGTTGATAAGATAGGCTAGGAAGGAAGAGAATCAATGTCTGAATGTAAGGGATGATGCAGAGAGAGGGAGGCTTGCACTATAGAGCGGTTAGGCTAGTAGAAGAGAAAGGTATCCATGATATATCTTTATAACTACAGTGTGCAAGCCTAAAGCAATTATTAAATGCATAATAAAGAAGCCAGTCGTTGTGGACATATCCCAGAGTTTGGTGAACCACATTAAATCTTGTGTTACATGTCTTTTATGTGATTGCTTATGAATTATTTTTGGATGAATAATAGATTAGATTTGTCTTATGTTTAACCGTTGCATGATAATCATGACTATTACAGCAATGAGTTTATGCAGTAATATGGAATATAATTATAGTGTGAATTTGAATCACTAAGTAGTTAATGAGGAACAAGGATAGAGTTACGCGCACAAAAATAATAGGACAGAATGAACAGAATGGTCACCTCCCATTTCCTCACTACTACAGAAACCTGGTTCTTGTAGTCCCAATAGATACCTCGAGTAAGACTTCATCTACACAATCAGGTGATGCCTAAAGGGCCGGTGTCTAGTGGGTTTTGTTGGTCATAGATAAATCGAACCTAGAGTCTTACAAACCATGCACAACGCCAACAACATTCAAGATATATAGTGGTTGAAGTAAAAGTGCAATGAATTATTAGTTTATAACAACAGTTAATGTTTTGTAACAACCACAATAAATTCTCTTCAGAACTGCTTGAAAACACAATGAAAATTTAGCATTTGATGGATAGAATGATTAACAATCGTGACAAGCAAATTATGGTAAGTTTAACTAGCAATTAAAGTTATTTATGCAGCAAATTAGCAATAGTTAAGGTGGTTGTAGCGGTGTCTTGCAACAATAGCCACTATGTTAGTGTTTTAGTCTAAGTTAGGGTTAGGAGATGTTAGAATAAGCTTTAGAGAATAGTGTTTGAGAGTTGGATTGATCACATTCATCCATAAGAGCATAGAAATCAATGCCTTTTGGGATTATGGAGCCAATTACAACAACAAATTATCTTGGAGAAAAAATGGCAATGACAATATTATTCAAAGGAAAAAGAGATAAATTCTACAAGTGTTTTCACTTCAAGCCGTCTAGTGTTCAAGTATTAAAGATATATTCCACTAGAGCAAAAGCACCATTTAGGCCCTACCTTCTCTCCTTGGACTACTGAAATATATACTTGCAACAAGCCTCTAAAATAGGGATCTTCAAGAGCCTAGTTTAGATAAGATATCCTTGACAGAATAGAAAGTGGAATAATCTTAGATAAAGGAAGAATTACCTTATGTTTCTTTCCTAGGGTTTACAACAAGAAATTTCATAATCTTCAACATGAAGCAAGGAAAATTTAACCACAAACATTCAATGCACAAAAGAAGTTGCAAAATTTACTTAATTTCACCAAGAATAATCAAGAATAAACCCTAGTTTATCACTTTACCATGACAAAATAGAAAAGTAACATCCAAAGAAGCCTCTCCAAGGAGGTGTGCACTAGTAATTTCAACCAAGTAGCCTCAATAGGGAGAAAATTCCAAACCAAAAGTCCTCTTGTGAGGAAAGGTTATGATGAAAATGAAATAAGGCTAGCCATATTTATATGGAAAAACCTAGCCATGAAAAGTCATGTCTTTTCACAATTTAGAGCCTACTTCTTAATTTTCTCGTTAAAATCACAATAAATTCATTTTTTACAAATTGACCCTTAAAAGGGTGACATTGTGCCCTTCTAGGGTGACGTTGAGCCCCTAAGTTTGACGCTAGGCTGGGTAAGGTGCAATGTTTGGCATCTAAAGGCCATATATCATGCCACACGTTCCAAAACGTCTCATCACAATCCTCCTCCATAAAACCCTAGCCTCATCCATGATGTCAAGAGCTAGGTAGGTGACTTCCAAGCCTCCAAAGGCCAACGTCCTTGTGTGAGAAGGTGAGAGATCATTGTCCATCCTTTCCAGAGTGCCTCCCAAGGAAATGACCACTTTTCTTCATTGTGAAACTAGTAATCACAAGCTATCCATGGGCGTGGGATCTCTATATCCATCCTTGGGCTCCAAATCCCCCATAAAGGTCTGAACAAGTCATCTCCTAATGAATACCTATCCACTGGGAAAGGTCCTGCAAAGAAAAATAAGTATGCCCTCCAAGGGTCCGTAAGTCACAAGAATCATTTCAAGTAAGCCACATCTAATAATCAAATCACCCGAACATGTGCATCAAACCCCCCTTTTCAAACTCAAAAAATTCTCAAAGACGCTATACAATTTGTCAAATTTAGGTGTCGGAGGGGTGTCAATACATCCTATTCGGTCAATAAATCCCCAATTCAAATGTGTTTCCAAAGGAAAATCTATCTAGGCCATGTGTGAATATGAGGTGAAATGGGGTTAGACTTTTGGGCATGGGTTTCATGACATACAAGGGTTCGTATTGTCTCATTTATGGGTGCCTTTGTAGAGGGTGTGTTGCACCTTCATTTTCAATGCAACCTTTTTCCAAGCCCATTCTCTTGCCATTAAATTATTTGTAATTTTCCAAGTTGAAGACAATGTGTGGGACTTCTACCTAAGCATGAAAAACACTACCCACACATTACTCTACCTTGGCCATCACACTTTCCTAGGTTGAATTCAATAAAGGGAACTAAAATTAAGGGACCCATAAGGGCTCTACCTTGATTGGCATGAATCTTAGTTTGTATTTATTTATTTTATGGGTTCCTTATTTTTCTTGCAAGAAGCACTTCATTGCTCTCAGGATCCCTAGGTGAGCATATAGAAGGTTCATAATTTGTCTTTTATATTTTTCCAGTTACATTCCCTCTTAGCCTTCAGCCCCTTCTTCCCATGAAATTAGGTACAATCCCGTCTTGGGTCAATACACCCGAAGATCCCAAAAGATAAGGAAACAAAATGAAAATAGCATAGAAGGCGATAAGTATGATCGAGAATGGATGATGAATCTTCAAGGAAACCCTAGTAGCACCCTATCACCAAGGGTGACCAACTTACTAGGAAGAAATGACACCCACCAAGGTTAGATAAGGAAAAGAGTATTATTTCCAAGAAAACATTCTGTAATCAAGATAGAATTCTATGCAACATGTTCAAATGCTTCAATTATTAGGGTGACACTTACCATGATACCAGACTTATTACCTCATGAAGCAAGACGTGTTGTCTTCTGGGACCAATCCGGTGTGATGGATGTTTCTCTACCACTGGTGATGTATGATGGTGCATCAATGAATAGGAGGGGCCCTTTGGGGCTATTCTAGTCAATTTGGCTCCCGGCACTCCATGTCTGCTACCTGTGGGCCTTGAGGCAAGGTCTCCATAGTTACCCCTAGTGCAAGGGGGTAACATCAAGCTCCTACTCGGGGACATGTTCTCACCGTAGAGTGCATGAGAACCTCAACATATCTGGTATGACTTGTGCCTACACACTCAAGCAAAATGTTAGAGTACCTAGGGTGGCACTATCACCCGTTGTTCTTATAAGAGAAAATTAAAATTAAAATTAAAAGAAAATTTTGAAAAGAAAATTTTGCAATATTTCTAAAAAATGATCATACAACGTATACAAATGTAGCATAGCAATATGTAAATCAAGATGCAACTATACTGTTATGACATGCATGATATATACAATGAAATGCAAATGCCTACTTTAACCTATCTACTTACCTGTTGATTGAATGCTAGGTATAATCATATAACCAATGAAACCATCCTAGCAACATATCATAATACTTGCATTTGTGGTTCATCATAAACCAAAAGAATGATAAGCTAAGCACAAAAATAACATGTGTTAGATCAAGCATCATATCATAGGAAATCGTAAAATCTAACTCATGGAGGTGGGAGGGAGGGACAAGATCATGCCAAGTCACATTTCTAGAAAAGTGCTCAATCCATCTTTTAAAATGGCCATGAAAGGTTGAAGACTCCAGAGGCTGACTCAAAGAATCTGGAGGTTGAATACCTAGACTTCATCATTCTCTAAGGTCCAAGAAGGGATGAACAAGAAACTAGAGGATGACTGACAACTTCTTAGGGAAAAGTTGAAAGACCGAGATATAAAACTCCTTCTTAAAGCATTCAGCCTACCCTTGAGTTCTAAGAAAAATGTTTGCCTTGGAGAAAACTTGAGACAAGGAACATGTTTCCTAGCTGCATCCTTAGTGGAATAGTGAGACAAAAGAGTAAAGGAAGGCTAGAAAGTCTCATCATGAAACTCATACCTCAGGAAAATTGTATCCTTACCCTCATAAAAATAGAGCACAACAATGGTTGAAAATATTCTTCATAGAGTAAATCCAAGTGCTCATAAGGATATGCATCAAACTCCTCAAGGTATGATCGGAAATCATCATGAGAATACTGCATTAAGTCATCCTTGGGTGTTTGGAAGAAATTTGTAATCATCTCATCTATGTGTTGCCAAATATCTGAGTNTAAATCCAAGTGCTCATAAGGATATGCATCAAACTCCTCAAGGTATGATCGGAAATCATCATGAGAATACTGCATTAAGTCATCCTTGGGTGTTTGGAAGAAATTTGTAATCATCTCATCTATGTGTTGCCAAATATCTGAGTTAGTAGTAATTTCACATGGTTGTTGTAATGGAAGCAATTGAAGATGACATTAAATGTCATAAATGGTATCTCCACCATAACGAATGACGTCCCATTTACGTCTCCCAACATGTATAAAATCATCAATGTTCTCAATCAATTCACCACCTTTATTATACTATGGAGGGACTATTTCATCAAAGGGTTCCTCCAATACTTCCTCACTTTCTGAATCATAGAATAGAGCATCGTCAAAGTCCTGGAAAGGAAAATGAATTACCTCATTCTCTTCTTCTGGTGCAGGAGGAAAGGGGACTTGGATGACTTCACCAAATGGTGGAGTAGACACATGTACTTCATCCTCGTGACTCACCTCTTCAGGATATCGTTCTTCAATTAAATCTTCTTTTTCTTGAATAGAATCATGAGTAAATTCTTGTTCCAACTCATGGGCTTGGTAACCTTCATCACGAACCCTCTATTCAACCTCATGCTTGTCAATGAATTCTGTGTTTTCTTTAACGGGGCTAGAACATAACCCTTATCTTTGGAGGATTATCATGAGGTTGTGGAGGTTTTCTTTATATAATCATGTCATGGGGGCTCACATCTTGAGGAAATTTTCAATGAAGATTTTAAGATAAGATACTCTCCTTAGACTGAGAATATTATTAACCCACTCCCTTTGTTTTGTTCCCAAACACAACAAAAACAATTATATTAGCACAAATCGATGTGCTACGTTTATCTCTAAAACATACTTTAAGAAATTCACAACATGAGGGATCGCCAAGGATGTATTTCCATCAACGTTTGGACAATTTTTCACCTGATCACCGGAAAAGTGGTCTAAGTACCCTGGAACATTTTGAATATCCAAGGCAGGAAACATATTCTGATGTGACCATTTGTTTAAGAATGTTTACTCAAATTTTTCCATGGTCTTGATGTTTTTATCAAGCAGGTCTTCATACCATATTCTAGCATTGTCATGAAGAGTGGTTGAAAAGAGTTTCATTACCAAGTCTTCGACATCATCACTCACGGGATTGATTCAGAAGAAATCCCAAAATGTATTCATATTCTCTTCAGTCGTGGCTACATCATTACCAATGAGGATCGGTAGCCATTTCTCGTACCTTGCAAGCATTCGTCGAGGGTAAGCTAGGATTTTAATCATATCCAAGGGTTTAAAAATATCACCTGGGTCCCATGGAGAGGCCATGATTGAGTATTGTGAGGTTGTTCACCAATGGAGTCGCCATATAACCCTTCTAGGATTATCAAAGGAAGTGAGGTAAAAACCCTCAGTGGAGTCACCAGGTAAGCTTGTAAAATAAAAGGCTTTCAGAAAGATTACCAAAGGATGTGTCGTTGAGGAAAATTGACTCGATTCTCCCTGACAATGGTGCCAAAATGTTATTGCGCAATTTGTGCTTATCCAAATCCCAAGAAAAGTAGTGGAAATTCACGTAACTACATGACTCTACTACATATGGGTGGAAAAACCAACGACATACTTCAACAATATGGATAAAATCGCCCGTATTGTCAGATTTTACTTGCATTTTTTGATTTATTTTTTTTAAATCCCTCACGTTTGTCGACTATCCGATGAAAGAGAATATCGTCAAATATTTGACAGTTGACCAAGTCAACTATCAATAGATATTCAATGGTTGACTAGGTCAATGATGTATGTACCAATGTTTGACGAAGTCAATATTTTTATTCGTTAAGCAACGTCTCTTTGGTGAACATTTGTTGGAAGTTCGACGAAAGTGCGATATATAATTAAAAAAGTTCGTAATATTAGATACGCTCGACATTGTTGCTATATTAGCGACGATTTTCAGAGGTTATAAGGGATATTTTTAGGTCAAGATACAAAAAAAAATTATTTTGTTAATTGCATTACAAATAGTTAAACTACTGAGGTTGATTTTTTCAGATAATTGTCACTGAAATTTTGGTAAGGAAAAATGTCACATAACATTCCTCCGCGAGGACAAGGCCAAGACTTGAGATATGCATTGGTCGAGGCTTTGGGTGATCAAAAATGTTATTTCCCTTGTAAAAAATGTAGGGGCTATAATAGAAGGAGACTTTTAATAAAAAGAACTAAAAAAAATTGTAGTAAGTATGGACACCTTGAAGGCAGGCATGAATATCGTCCCTTGGTAAGTTATTCATTGTATGTCTTTATATTGCAGATTGTTTTTGTAAACGTTTATATGTTAAATGTAGAAGAAAAATAATGTATTCTTTTTTATTTATGGATATATTCTACGTACACATGAACAAATTGAGAGTAATTTAAGAAGAAAAGAAGTAGACATAAGATGTAGATTTTAATTAGGGTTTAGGGCATGGTTTAGTGATTAAGGGGTACATGGTGTAAGGGTTAGGGGTTAATATTTTAGCGGTTTAAGGGTTAATAAGGCCAGATTAGGGCTTAGTGGTTAAGGGGTTAGGGGTTAGGGGTTAAGGTAGGTTTAGGGGGTTTAGGTCCTAGGGTATTTAGAGGTTAATGGGGTTTTAGGGAGTAGGGGTTAGAGGTTTAGGGTTATGGATTAAGGGGTTAGGCTAGGTTAGGGGATTTTAAACAGAAATCACTAATGGAAACTGGAGATGCCACAATGGCTTAATGTCATATTTGTCAGGAAGAGGACAATTAAGTAAATATGGAGATTCCATGTTCATGTTTTGGCACCTTGAAGGTACAGGGTTGAGGGTGATAGAGAAGGGTGGTTTATATTTTTTCATCTTTGTTGAATGAATGGCTTATGGGTGTCAAGTGTGTATTTTATCATTAACTTGTTAATCCAAAACATGTGTTTTTTCACTCCACAGTATGCTCATGACAGGAAATGCATCAAGTGTTGGTCCCAACAAAAAGGAGTTTCCATATGTGAATTGTGTTGTCAAGTTTCATGACTTTTTATTTGTCTATTTTTGTATTAATAAACATTAAAAAATATGTATTATTGTTATCATTATTATCCTCCACTAATATTCTAAATTGGCAATGCAGTCGTAATTATTTTTTCCTTCATCCAATTTGGTCTTAAATCTTAATTTTAAAAGTAGCATAGGGTTATTTTCATTGTTTTACTTGCATAGGGCTCTATTTGAGAAATATTTGTAGAGTTGCTAATTCATCTTTTGATATTGGTACCGATGCTTTGTTTGAGAATTATTTGTATATTTGCTAATTCCTCTTTTAATATTGGTAATTGTTTCATTTTTAAAAGTTTTGAAGATCAATTCCAGTTCCTAGTAATGTTGTCATTTTTTTAAAACAAAAATCACTAATGGAAAGTGGAAATTCCACACTGGTTGAATGTCGCATTTGTCAGGAAGAGGGTAGTAAAGGAAATATGGATATTCCTTGTTCCTATTCTGGCACCTTGAAGGTACACGATTGAGTGGGATAGATAAGGGTGGTTTATATTTTGCCAGGGTTGAGGGGGGATAGATAAGAATATGACATAATGATGAAGGTGAAACAAGAATAGGTTGTTTTTTCTTGTTGTGACTATATATATGAATATGATTCACCATATGCTACTATTCAATACATGAGTCAATATTGGTTGTGTTGGCAAGTATCGATGCTTTGTTTGAGAAGTATTTACAGAGTTCCTAATTCCTCTTTTCATATTGGTATCGACTCTCTGTTTGAGAAGTATTTTGCAGAGTTGTTAATTCCTTTTTAAAAGTTTTGAAGATCAATTTGAGTTCCTAGTAACGTCGTCATTTAAAAAAAAAAACAGAAATCACTAATGGAAAGTGGAGATTCCACACTAGCTAGATGTTGTATTTGTTATGAAGAGGACAGTAAAGGAAATATGGAGATTCCATGTTCATGTTCTGGCATCTTGAAGGTACAGGGTTGAAGGGGATAGATTATAAGGATGGTTTATATTTTGTCAGGGTTGAGGGGGGATATAAG
>SNQJ01S0029335.1:138632-149214 GCA_010110895.2 Picea sitchensis | reverse complement strand
CATGTCATGAGGTTTATATGGTAGAGGGATATATGGTATATCAAACCATGGTTTATATTACTCAATATATTCCTAAAAAAGATGCAAGTATTAATGTGGATCCCATTTGGGATGTCAACTCTATCAACAAATTTGAAGGAGAGAACCTATAGGGGAAAGGTAGAATGAGGAAAGTGACATGTAAGTAGATGGTGGGGATTTATAATACATTTGACTTCTTTTTTTATGTATATCATACTTATTTAATTTTTAGTCTTCCTGCATAATCCATTATTATGAATGTATGCCATGGTAACTGATTGTATGTGAATTGTTTTATTTTAATACAACTGGTCGAGAGTGGGATGCAATACATTTATACATTGCAAACAATCTTGATTGGATGAAGTTATGGATTGAATGATGTATACATAATGTCAGACCAATTGAGTGTATGGCCACATGCTTCTTCGATTTTATACCATTATTTGGTATTTCATCTAGTGTGTTTGGAAACATGTGCGGCCATACCCTTTCATCTCTATATCCTATTTTTCACCATTCATTCTCACAACAATTGATATGTTCAACTAGGTCATACCCAACCTTGAAGATAGGTATGTCGGTTGATTTGGATAGTTTCTTTTCTCCAAAGCGTTCTACAAAGTAAGTGGATACATTTGTCCACGTTTGTAGTCTAGGGG
Organism: Picea sitchensis; assembly: GCA_010110895.2. NCBI lineage: Eukaryota > Viridiplantae > Streptophyta > Pinopsida > Pinales > Pinaceae > Picea > Picea sitchensis. The sequence continues at coordinate 148,531 of SNQJ01S0029335.1, read as the reverse complement.
AATGTGTTTCCCACCATCTTGTGGCTTGGCCTGTGAATTTTTCTACCAGGATTTGAATTCTACCTTGTTCTCTAACAGATTTAGAAACTTCCTTGACATGCGTCGACAGAGCATTTCGTTCGTTGTAGCGTAGCATATTTTTCATCGTGTTGTCAGACAGAATAATTGTAGGAGTTTGTCGAAGTCTATTTTCATACACTATAGGTACTGCTTGAATTGAATAGCATGTTCTGGAACATTTAATTGGGATGGCTTCAATGGTCCAACAATATTTTGAGTGCACTTCATAATTTTTGATCTGCCAGTTGTATAGAACTGAGTCGGAATTGTGTATGACCGACAAGGGAGATTCTGCTAAGATTTCTCCTTGCGTATTTGGTTCGACGTAATCTATTTGTTCATTGATTATTTGGTACAAACATCACGCTTCATGATCTTCATCCAATGATTCACTCCAAGGTTTCCCTTCATTAGGGTCCAGAGGAATTATTGTTTTTCTTCCATTCCCTTTTAACTTGATTTTTTTCCTTTTCGAGAAAGATATTTGCTTTCATTTGTTGTCCCCATGGCCGATTGACAAGTGCTACATATGTTGGCATTCCCTCGACTAATTCAATTACTTTGAAGTCGATCAATGTCAGTATTCCCATAATATGATTTTCAACATTTATGAGTATACCAATATGCTCTATTAATATTTGATATGTCAGCTTTAGGTAATTCAGAGTTGGTGCTAATGAAGGTCGACCCAACCGTATCCACATATCTTGAGGTAGGAAATTTACTTGTGATCTAAAGTCGATGACTGCCTGGTTAATCAATACCCCATGAATTTTCAAGTCTACCTGTGGGTCATAATCTTTATTCTTATAGGAAAGTTGTTGGACATGATTATATGGTATTTTTCCTTCTTTAAACTCTCCTAGTATATTAAGCAGATCCAACAATCGACCCACTAAATGTTTTTCTTTTAAGATTTGCAATAATTCTTATACAATGTCTTCTTTTTTTCTTCCTATGTTTGGTTGGCCTTGATTACAATTTTTGAAGAATTTAAGCGCTACCCTCATAATATGTTCTTCTTTGTTTGGAATTGGAAACTGACTAGACTTCCCTAGTTGTTGATCTTGTAAGGGGATATTATCTCATCCTGCGCCTGATCTAGTAACAACATAGTTCTTTAAATTTAACACTTCTTCTTTGGACACCGTGTGTATGAGGTTTACGTTATTTTTGGTCATGATCTTATCGAGTACTATTGGATAGTCTTCTAGTCGTCGACGCCACAAATGTTACAAAATTTCAAGTCGACTCGGCCCTTTATTGGGAAGTCGGGGCTAACGCGGTCGTATTTCCAGAAATTGTAATCATAAGGTCTACCTCGAACTCGACCTTGGAATCTAACTTGACCATGACCACCTCGACCCCGATGTCAACCATAGTAATCAGTTCTTCTCCCATAGTCATTATTTTTATTAGTTGCTTCGGTGCAATAGACTGTGTTTACATTTCTATTTCATGCATTTAGTCGGCACTCAGATGTTCTATGGTTGTGCATTTCACAAATATGACACCACTTGGTATTTTTCAAGTCGTGCAGACAATCTTGTACATTATGGTCCGTCAGAGTTTCACATATGTTACAATATGATTCTACTTGCGCTCATGATGCTTTTGTTTCTCCTAGTACTTGATCGTTAACACTACTAGTATCTTTTGTATAACCATCTTCACAGCATGTGGTACACCACACCTCGCTTATTCTTAAGGATAGATTTTTAATGGTTTGTTGTAGATGTTCTATTTTTTCTTCTATCTTTTCTGCCAATGAGAAATTCGATGGGCCATCATCGTCTGACTCCACACATTGTGATTTCTGTAATGCGTCTTTACATGAGGTTATCTCATATAGTCGTAATGGAGTTTTGATTCGTTGTAGAAATATGGCTACATACCATTGTACTAGTAGAATTTGATCGATTGTCGATGGGATTTGGCTAAGTAGATTGTTGGACGTATGGGATGACTCGGGTTCTACCTTAGTTCTCCAACAAAACCCTTATCACCATCGGACCATCTGGTAAACCAGAAGGCTACACTGTGCACAGAGTGCACGGTCCAGTCTCACCCGAGATGGTTTATGGGTGACTGCAGGACCCAGGTGTCTACAGTCATGGAAGGTATCAAGGTTTTTCTTCTTACTCTTATTTCTTCTTAAACATGCATTCTATTATAATATTCATCTGACCCATTCATTCATTCATTCATTCATAACATTCATTTTGCTTATCTATTCTAATGCACGTTGTAAGTAAATCCATTCATTCATCTTTCCAACCATTCAATCATAAATGCAGAAATAGTAAAACATTCAAATACATTGCACATAGGTTTTTACCATGGTTCAGCCCCCCCTGGGGCTATGTCCACAAAGATATTCTACTTCTTTTCTTATTCATCAAATGGCATTGCGCACATTACATCATAATAGAGAGTAGTGATGTGGACGAGGATCGCACCAAGATCCACAACTTGTGACCTAACCCTCAGCTGCATCTCCAAATTAACTTCCATCTGAGCTCCACAACTCTCAAAACAGACTTCAACTCCAAAAATATGCTCCAAGTACTCAAAAATTCACACAAAGATTTCACAAAGCATAGATGGGATACATAGATGCCTCATTATAACTTAGACTTATTCTATTTATATTACAAAAATGGGTTAAACCCTTACAATATGACTTCAAAATCCTAACCCTAACATGCTAGGTTTGTCCACATTTGCGTTGGATTTCCGCAAATCCAGTTGCRCGTGCTGCTTTTCCTCAAAACATGGCGTGCTCTCCTTCTTCGTCCAAGCTGTCTCATTTGTTGTGATGTTCTCCCAAAAAATCTTGCTCCAACAGACCCCCAACACTAACATGTGGCTCGTCCAGAGCCACTCAGCCTTAGTTCACCTTTTGTAGTGCTACCTCAAGCGCATGAAACTTATTTTCCAACTCTGTCGCTTTCGCCTTGGCCTGTGCGCTCTTTCCTGCTAGTGTCTCTGAAACATGTGTTGTCATGTGTTTTGTCAACACTTCTATGCTTTCTACATGCACCTGTTCTAAGCTGGATTTCTCCGCTTCCAATTCTTCTATCATTCCTTCGGCCTATTGTTCCTAAGCTGATCCTTAGTCTATGTTCCTTTCTTGTGTGTTGTTGTAACTTTCCACTCCACATGTGAGTCTTTCACAATCCAGTCTACTTCCTCGTGCAATATAAAATACCTCATTTCCAGCCAATTCTTCTTTGGATCCATTCTGGCCTGAATCCACAAATGGTGTCTTCAAGATTTGAAGTTGGAAATCCATTCATTTTCTTGAACTACTTCAATACAGATCCTCCAGACATTGGTTGTATTATGTTGCATATCTTCCAAGAACATGGTGAATAATGTGGTGTTCTCCTGTTGATTCTTAGGGTCCTTTTCCTGCCATAAGGTTTCATACTGCGTTGCACAGCATTTCCCTTTTATGTCCAGAAAGGATGAAAATTTGAGCTCTTTCCAACCTACCAAAGCTATCAATATTAATAACCAGGAATAACGGAATTCAATCCCATTATCTTGCGCATCACTGCAATCTATCAGAAATTGATTTAGTAAATATGGCGCCCAGCTGAATACTACACCCTTTGCGCACTACGCAGCTACTGCTATGATTGTTGTCGGGGCCTCTTCCTTTCTGCACTTCCTCAAAATTTTGCAAGCCATCATCTTTTTAGAAAAATTTGTTGCAGGGTCATTGATGTCCTATATTATTATACCCCTGGTGCCCCGTTTGTCCCGAACTATGCTTTAACTTCTTCTGCAATTTCTTTGTCCCTTGCCTTGTTCTCCAAGTAGTCTTCCAGTTTTACACCATTATTAGGCAACCATGTAATCTTGGATATTATATCTACATTTATAGGGACCATCCTATCCATCCAAAGGATACCTCTATGTACCCTGGCCAGTAATGGATTTACACAGAAGCCTACATTTTTACCGCGCTTAAAATGTGGTATGTCTAGCAAATTCATGATGCCTGAGTTGTATAACCATGTGATCCACTGCGCGAGCTCCAAAATGGATTTCCCTAAGGATCATACCTACCCCATGTTCTCTAAGTAACTTTCCTGCGCAAGGTCAGGAAACTTTGTTATATCTGTTACATCATGATCTACATATTTTAGCTCCGGCACCTTTCCTAGCATGTCTTCCACTACAACTACAGCGTCTGGGATATAAGGTAAAGTGATTTCTACTGCGCATGATGCTTTCCTCTTCTGGCCCGCAACTAGGTTTTCCTCTGCAGCTTCTTCCTCGGCTTCTTCTTCTTCTTCTCCCTCTATTTCTTGTTGGCTTGTGATATCTTCAACCAATACTTTCTCTGCGATGACTTTATGCTTTTGTTTTTCCATTTCCTCCGCTTCTGCAAGGTTTTCAGGATTAGGGTTTCCTCGTCGTTATCATTTTCCGTGCTCTGACCCGCTTGCATCTGTTATGTGGTTGATATTTCTTCCTCTATCCTTGTGGGGCTGATAGATTCGGTTTCTGACGCCGTAACATCTTCTAGCTCCACAAAATGCTTCAGCTCTACCACTCTTTCCTTCTTCCTCCCTGATTTTCGGGTCACTCTTACAAATCGTCCAGGAGCGCCAACCTTTGGGGGTGCCATATTACTTGTCTTCCACGTGAATGCCTATCTTTGTTGCTTAATCACCCTCTGTTCATGCTCTTAATTGCTATGTTTCTCAAAAATCGCTAAGTGTTGAACTCTTCCTAGCTTTCCCTTTTTATAAACCATGTCATTAATGTTATAACATCTTCGTTATTTTTAGTTCATTTTTTTTCTTTTTCGGTTATTTCTTCATTCTGTCACGCGGTGTCTAATTTTCCTACGCATAGTCTTTTGAATTATGTCGCACCACTTTCTGTCTGTTGCGCACTGTCATCCTTAATTATCTGTCTATCACTTAGCCCTCCTAATTCCTTATTTTTGTCTTTTTCTTCATTTTTTTTGTTTTTATCTTTTTTCCTTTTTTAACTCCCACTATTTACAATATGTACAAGTCTACTTTATGCACTGCAACTACTGAGAGTTGGTGGGTCAACTATCCCTATGCAGTTTTAGTCGACTTCCATTCACCATTACTTGGACTTCCTTGCCTGCTAAGTCTTGCAGTTGTATAACACCTCCATCTATGATTGTCTTTATTTGATATGGCCCTAGCCAATGCATTCTGAGTTTCCCTGGGTGATGCAAATATTTACTATCATAGAGGAGAACGAGATCTCCTTCCTTAAAAGACTTTTTCTTGATATGTTTGTCTTGTCATGCCTTATCTTTTTATTTTTGTACCTCCTGATGAAATCCTGATATGATTATATCCTCTTCCAATTCCATCAATTAGGCCAATACTTCTTGTGTTGCGCCTCTTTCTGTCATATATGTGATTGTTGCTATGCGCAGACTTGGTATCAAATAATCTAAAGGAACTATTGATTCCTATCCATACAACATCCTAAAGGGTGTCTGCCCTGTTAGCTTCTTTCAAGTAGACATATACGCCCAAAGTATTGTTTTTACTTTAAAATCCCAATCATTTATGTTCACATTATAGATCTTTGTCAAGGAATTCTCCAAAATCTTATTGAAGGCTTCTACTGTTCCATTTGCTTGAGGGTGGTAAGGATTACTCTTCTAGTGGTATATCTTAAACTCTTCCAGCATTGCCTCAATTGTACTATTGATGAAGTGAGTCCCTTGATCACTCATAAATAGTCTTGGGCATCCAAACCTTATCACTATATTCTCAAATAAAAAGCATGATGCAGTATCTGTGTCACAATCCTTCATTGGTGTTGCCTCTGTCCATCTGGTCAAGTATTATGTCATTGTAATAATATATCTAGATCGTAATCTTCTTGTTGGTAGATTAATTGGACCTACAAAATCTATTTCCCATTTATCGAACACTTGTAAAGTAACCTGTGGTCTTAGGGGAATCCTTGTGCATTGTTGGCCACCATAATACTGCGCAGAATACCTTTTGCTCGGTAGTGTTTTATGCGTAGTTTCCTCTTACAATTCCTTCATGTGCCTCTGCCAAAATAATAGGTCTTTCATGTTCCATCACAAATCTTCTTAAATTGTTATCTACTCCAAGATTGTATAAATGACCTGCAATCAACTGATAATCTGCAGCTCTGACTACCAATTTTTTTCTTCTGTGCAGTAGTATATTCTCTTGGTGCAAAGCATGTTCTCAAAAAATCAATATTGTCGGCAAAATATTCATCTACTATATTTACTGAAAACAATTGTGCATCGGAAAAGTTGTCTTCCAAGTTATTGGGCTCTTCTCCATTTGTTATCGTGGACAAGTGATCTAGTCCTACATTCAATCTTCCAGGTTTCACCATAACTTCAAATTCAAATTCCTGAAATAAAAACAACCATATGCATATCCTTCCTCCCAACACTGACTTATTAACTAAGTATCTCAGAGTTGAATGATCTGTAAATATCTTAAATTGTTGTCCCAACAAGTAATGTTTGTATTTATGCAAAGCATACACCATAGCTAGACCTTCTCTTTTTGCAATATTTTAGTTCTGCTCTGAATCTGACAGCTTACTGCTTGCAAAATCAATAGGGTGATCTATATCACCTTCTCCTAGTTGGGTTAATATTGCTCCTAATGCAATTGTATATGCATCCACATGCACATGAATTTTTTTAACCAATCTAGGAATACCAGAATTGGCACAGTAACCATCTTTTCCTTTAAAATATCCAAACTCTTATGGAATTCATCATTCCACTAGTACTTAGTATCCTTCTTTAGCAGCTTCTCCATTAGATCAGTAATTTGTGCATATCCTCTTATAAAGTTCCTATAATATCCTATATGGACCAATGTACTTTTCAACTGGCGCACTGACTTTGGTGGTGGTAAGTTAACTATGACAACAATTTTAGCAGGATCAGCCAGCAAACCCTATTTACACACCACATGTCCTAAAAAAAGGTGCGTTGAAAATACATTTCTTAATGTTCAATTATATCTGACACTACCTACATCTATCCAACATCGACCTTAATACTTCAACATGATCTTTCAACAAACTGAAAATTGTCCAATCATATAAGTAAACCTCCAAAAACTTATGAATAAAGTCCTTAAAAGTTGCTACTACTACCCTTGAAAAAATGGTTGGTGCATTCTTCAATCCAAATGGCATGAAAATATACTGAAATAAGCCCCACTCTGTAGAAAATGTAGTCTTATGCCTATCTTCTGGTGTTATCTCGATCTGATGATAACCTGAAAATACATCTGTAATAGAATAAGCTTCTTGACCCCCTACATTCGCCAAACTTCGTCTGTAAATGGGGTAGGAAAAGGATCATGTAGGCAAGCATCATTCAATTTTCTCAAATCTACACAAATCTTGATATCTCCTTTCTTCTTTTCTTGCACCACCATAGGACTAATCTATTCTAACTCTTCTACAGGTTCTATAACACCAGTTTCTAGCATCTTGTCAATTTTTGTCTTCACCTTCTCTTTGTATATAGGATTCAATTTGTGTGACCTATGTTTGATAGTTCTTGCTTCTGGCTTCAATGGGATATTCATCTCTCCTAGATCTCCTATTAACCCCTTCATCTCTGAGAATGTTGCTGGAAATAAGTCATTGTATTCACACAATAATTTTGTGATCCTCTCTACTGTCTGATTATCCCAATAATCTTCAATATTGGCCATCTTTGGGTTTTTTGCAGTTCCAATGTTGACCTTCTTGATCTTTAATGGTGCAGCATAATCTTCTGAATATAGCTTGGGACCTTCTACTTCCCTTTCACCTTCCACTTCTAGAATCTGTATATTGTGTGGATTATCTTCTACTTCTGCGATGTGATAACAGTGTAGTAATTGTTTAACTATTTGTATAACATGCTTCTGATATGTTGGAACTATTTCAAACTCTGGTTCTTCAAATATCATGTCTCTTACCACTTTTGGCATTGTATCAATCTCTGGGTTGTCATGCTAAAAGGAAAATGTAACTACAAAGTTCTTTTGTATCTCTTCCCAATTAGCAGTTTATCTGCGTTGCTCATGTTCTATGTACCAGTTCTTCAGAATGTCTTCTAGTGTGTGAATAAAATGGTGTGGTCATTCTTTTGGTGGTACTAATCTCCAGTAAACCATGCACTTCTCTACGTGTTTTTTAGGTTATCCAAATCCCTCATATTTATGCTCTTGTTCTGCTTTGAATCTGATGCGCATTAACCTTTTTCACCAAAACCAATTGCTTATCTTTGCCTTCTATGTACCCCACCATCTTGCAGGTGTAGCTTTTAAAGCAATATCTAATGCTAGTAATCTCTGGTTTTCCATAACTTCTACCTCATACTTTATTAAAAAAAAATCTAAATCATTCAAGACATAAAAAGTAGGAGGTTCTCTTACCTCTGTACCAACCCATCTCAACGTGCGCATCATTCTGGAACACCTCCTGGTAGATAATTCATGTAGTCATTATTTCCAATTTTACAGTCATGTGTCAGAGTATGAAGCACAAGAACTAATACTCTTCCAACTAAGCATGCCATTTACAATTGGATTTGTATAATCCTCTTCACACGCAGTAGTTCTATATAGTTGATTCATATATTCTGTCATGATATTATCTGTAGGCTCTACATACATGCCTCCTTCTGAGGGATCTAATGGCACAATAACTTTATGGCATTACCCTTTCAGTGATTAGGTCAATAAGAAATTCCTCGACAATTTTCTCTGCAGCGCTAAGCTCGTTCGACATGCACGCTCGTGGTTAAATGTCTCGGGTTCGGAGAGTAACAGGTTAACGCAATGGGATAGATGGCACTAACACGGTGATCACTGTGCAAAATCAACAATGTTTCTGGCTCAAATTCACGGTTAGCAAAAGTGTTCTCGGTGCGTGGCACGACGGGATAAATAGATACTTGGTAATGGATCTCTTGCAACAGGTAAGAACCCTTTATTAACTCAGTTATGTCCGTCACGGCGCGGTCCCAACGGTCTGTGGTGAGTTATCTGACCTTTGATGCCTTTCTTCTCGTTCGGGTCGTCGATCTAATGGATATATTTCTCCCAATGGTTATATTGCTTCGCCATGGAGAAGTGCCATGTGACGATGTTCTGATATTTCGGTTAAGCTCCAATTTTGTAAATTTTCCTTCTGCGAAGTTCCCTCGGGAACCTTCTGTAAATTTTCAATCTTAGCTCTCTTCTTAATTAGTTTCCTAGCCTTCTTTCCAGTGAGCTTCGTCTCAGAATTCCTTTTTCCATTCTGGTTCTTATCTTCTTTTGGCATATCAACTTCACGTTGTTGAGATTCTTTCCTAGAAATCAGGGGTAATACTTCATTTGTATCTGGAATAGGCACTACAATCTTTTGGGAGTCCTCTGGTATTCTTACAACTTCGACATCAAATTCTCTAGTTTTAAATGGTTTCGATATGTTCTCTTGTTCTTTAATCAAGTGCGCGATCTTCCTAGTCATGAAATATTTTAACTCTTGCTTCTTATGCTCTACGACTTCTTTTTCTTTCCTTCTGGCCTGATCTTTTTCAATCCAAGGTTTTCCGAGCAACATAGTAAATGGAGCGTTGTCCTCAATAAATTTAACAACTTCAAATTCTTCCTCTGTCGAAGTTCCATTGGCACTCATAGATTGTTGATTAAGGTTGGTTGTCATTGATGTCAACCCTTGAAGAAAGCCTCGTAGCACAAAGGTTTAGGTAATGGACCCAATATTGTTTGATGTAAATATGACTCATTATTGTTTTTTCATGGTTGATAAGAAGTAAATAT
>SNQJ01S0029335.1:121106-135467 GCA_010110895.2 Picea sitchensis | reverse complement strand
TTCTAGATCTAGGTGGATCTAGGGAGATCAGTTAGTGTCTGCACCTACCGATTTATCCGATAACACATATTGATGAGTAGTTGACACATGATTGGTACATACTTGGTACATGGTTGGATGCACTTTTTTATGGTACAGGTTGATTACAAGTTGGTGCATGGTTGATGCACTTGTTTATGGTATAGGTTGATTACAGGTTGAGGTATAGGTTGATGCATGGTTGATGCATGGTTCAGATTTATTGGTACAGATTTACAGCGATATATCTCACAGTGATAATGTGACAGTGGTTCCATCATTCTACTTCTACTTCAGGGTGGCAGGACGGGGCAAGGACAGGTGGTTGTAGCCTGAGAACATTGGGGGTTGTTGCCTCCTTCTGGTTGTAGCCAAAGAATTGGGGAGTTGGATCTTCCCTCGGGTTGTATCTTGAGAAACTAGGGGGTTGGAGCCTCCTTCCAGTTGCAGCTGGAAAAAAAAGGAAGTCGGTGCTTCCAATGAATGTAATTCTTCAAGACATATAAGAAAAATCATTCCATGGTTTTCTCCCGATTTGGGTTTCCTCGTAAAACACTGGTGTACAGTGTATGTGTGCGATTGTTTATTTCTTACTGCTCATTATTGGATAATAATTCTACATTGATATAACATTTGAAGAAAAATGATTATAATTACGCTATTACTTATTCACGCCCCCTCTCAGTAATCCAACATAGATATCTGGGTAAACTTTCACATAGGTTTATCAGCTTTCCTCTATATACTCCTATTCCTCCCAATGAAGGAATCATAGCAGACCTTACTATAGCTTCCCAAGTTCTTTCTGTCATGATATTCACATGTGTTTCCTCATCTAGAACATAGTCAATGTCAAAGTCTCTTATTCTTACTTCAATACATTCTTTTTCTTTGAAGATCTTTGATAAGTTGATATGTCGGTGGTCGTTCAGGGTTCTTTACATATGTAGTAATACTTTCTCTGATTCTTTCTGGGGTTCTGTCATAATATGCGTTTTTGGATCTACCTCAGGGTTTTCTTGGTTCATATTCATTCTTTCAACCTTAGCAATCATTCTAGAGCAATCCAATACTTCTTGGTCCAGATCTTTGCAACAGAGGTAACTAGGTTTTCTACTAGGGCATTTCTTAGCCAGATGTCACGGTCTTCTGCAACTGTAACAAAGGGTTAATCCTCTCTTTCTCTTAAATGATCCCCAGCCCTTCCTATACTGCGTGCTAGGATCATAGTAGCTAACCTGCAAAAAAATCTTTCTAGGATCCTGCATCCATTCGTTAGTCCAAACATTCTTTCTATGCATAGGTATAACATATCTTTCATTATTCTTATCATATCTACTCATATCAAATCTTCTTTCTTCTATCAGTTCCCTAGTTTTCAAGCTAGGATAAATCTTATTAAACATACCTAGATCCATACTTTAGAAACAAAATATTCTTACTTCAGCAGAGCACAAAGCTTCAAGATCTTAAAAAATTTCATTATTCTTACCTTTATCAAAGCACAAAGAGTTCAGATCTTACCTCTTTTTTGCAGATCGTACTTTTTAGTACAGAGCTTCTCAAATCAAGTAGAATATTGCGCACTTGAGTGACAGATCTACGCACAGAGATTTCACAATTTCAGGTCAGGCCTTTGCACAAAGCTTATTTTTCCTCAGTTCCCAGCAATCATAGTTCCAGGTCCCGTCAATGGAACCATTTGTTGGCACAGGGGCAGACCCAGGGTTCAACACTACAACAGTGCTCCAACAAAACCCTAACAACCGGCCCTTTCGGCAACACCTGCAAAGCAAATGAAGTCTCACCTGAGGTAGAGGCAAGGGTGGTTGCAAGACTCAGATGTCTGCAATGTTATCTGGGACACAGATCTGTGATTCTAATATTTAACAAAGCACTTAGCAGTCAACATTCATCAACATTCAGTTCTTGGTAACAGCGTAGACAAACCCTAATTACATAGCATCACAGTATTCAACCAGATCCACATCTAATAACACTTAGCATAAAAGGAACATATTAGATCTAGCATATTCAAGCACTAAGCATACTCACATAGGTCATATCTAACATTCATTATCCTTTATAACAACAAAGCAACATCAATTCTATCTAACATTCATCTATATCATAGCAAGTCACACATAAACACACCAACACATCGCACAGAGTAGAGCAACACAACATATACGTGGTTCAACCCCCCCTTGGGGCTACATCCACCAACTCTTCTTCTCTTCTATTATCTTATGTTACTCAGTTACATGCACAGAGCCTCAAAAACCCTACTCCGCATAGGACAAGATATCTACGCACTTCGCTAGATCCTCCTTCCCCGAGTTAGGTTCAGCACGAAGCCTCCTCTCAATTTCTTACAATCCCTTGCACTTAGCCCTACCAGTCTTACGTAGTAAGCACAGAGTACTTACAATCCTTCGATCACATAGATCGATCACTACTACTCTCTACATCGCCTAGCTTCTATATATATATATATATTACAAAAGTAGGCCTATGCCTGGGTAAACCCATGGGCCGACCTTCCCATACCCGTTACATGATCCCAAAACCCAAAAATCCATAAAAAGGTGTTGAGATCCCATGATCTCCTCTTTGTCTTACTCTCCATCTTCGATAGCATGTCAAAGTCCCAAAAATAGGTCAATCATGACCAAGTATCTTCAAAACTTGGTCAAGGGCCAACAAGCCCCCAACACTCACCTGTGACTCATCCTGAGTCACTCCGATCTGATTAGTTATGCTTCAAAATTCTTGAGCTTAACTCGAACTGCTTCGACTTGTTGTTGTGCTATGGCCTCTCGTTAAGTAAACTCTTGGATGACTGCCTCGTTCACGGGTCCTTCCATGCGTTGTTTAGCTGTAGTGACAACTTGCTCCAGTTCTTCTCCTCGGCCTTCGATCTCTGTGAACAGTTAGTAAGCCTCATCCTGTATAGGTTGGAGCCTCTGAGTTACTTCCATGACTTTGCTCTGAATAGTATGGACCTATTGTTGGCTAGTGTGTTGCTCCTAGGATCGCTTCATTCCTTCTACAACTAACAAGGGTTTCAACTATGCTTTTATTGTCTCTGCTTGAAACTTCGCTTCCTGGAGTTGTGACTCTAGCGCCTTCAATTCTGGATTCTCAGTGAATTTCTCATAAGTCTAATCACTGTGATCATTGGGTTGCTTACATTCCATGGCAAGAACCTTTATTCTCTTCACTGTGCTCTGGGCAGTCACTTCTCTTTGATCTCTTACATCCTGTGGAGTGTTGGGCACTGTGTGGTGCTCTAAATCTTGCTATTCTTTGTTGTAGTTGTTGGATGGCTTCCATGAGATGCTCTACTTGATGCTCAACCTGGTCTTCTTCCTGTGTCTCGTAGCCTATCACATAATGAAGTACTATGTTGGCTACTTCTTTTACCTCGAGTTTCCTTGTGAGCAACTGTTCCTTTTCTTCCTGCATTTGCATTTTCTCCTCGTCAAACTTTGTTTGGAGAGCAATCTTCTTCTGATCTACAACTCGGCATTTTTCTACAAGTACTCTTTGTACTTGCTTCAAAGCCTGGGTGGCTTTTTATGTTTCTTCTTGTGCTCATCGAAGGCGAGCTTCAGTTGCATCTACCAGTCGGCGAAGTTGGGCTAGCTCATCTCCCAGCTCTTGTTCTCCCGATGGCAGGGGCATAGTGGAGATTGTGCGACTGGACTGAAGAGTCTGTTGTACCTCTCGGAGTTCGACCTCAATTCTATCATACATTTCCTCTTGCTTAGCTTCTTGCATCTCTGCAATTTCTAGTGAAGTGTCATTTAGAGTTGTTATGATGAATTCAAAGTCATAAGGAGTAAGTGTAGTCTACATCTTGGTCACGGTGGCTTTTGATTTCTTTCGGGAGGAAGATTTCAGGGGAGAAGCCTTCCTCTTATTCAAGGGGTCAGCCTCATCTCTAGGGTGGTGTTACTTCACCTTTCTTTTGTTTAGCTCCGCTATCCTTCATCTCTTCTACGTCGTCATCACCTTCTCGCTCAGGTGATATGGAAGCAATCTTCCCTAAGGCATTGCTTAAATCTTGGACCTCCTCGTTCTTCTTTCATCTGTTGGTTCCAGGTGGGTCCTATTCTTTGTGAGTGGTCTCCAGGCTATCCAGTTCAGGATCAGACATCTCTACAGAGTTAGCGGGGATAAGGAGATCTGCGGACCAGTCCTTAGTGATCTCCTCCATGTCCTCTTCCGTAAGCTTGTAGTACAATTGTAGTTGCTCCTTATGTTCATCATCTCGCGCTGTAATGTAAATGAAATGTCGATCTGCGTTGAACTTTATCAGGGGTCGGAATCTCTATAAGGTGTTTGGAGTCATGCAAGGCTCAGCTTCGATGGCTCTCTTCAGCTGAAGGTAGTATGTATGAAAAACAACGTTGGATTGCCACTGTTTGTTCATATCTCTTGAGTACCAAAGTGTAGCAAACTTTGTGGCAAGCATCTCAAATGGATCAATGTCCAGGAAGGTCGCACCTTCTAGCATCTCCCATGCAACAAAAGCGATGAGGATCAAGAGCCAACTAAAGTGAAACTCATAGCCCTAATCCTGCGCTTTGCGGCAGTCTAGTTCGAGTTGATTGACTAGGTACTTTGCCCAATTCATCTATAAGCCTTCTACACACTTCCCCGCGAGGTCGACGACAAAGCCCATGACCTTTGTGGGTCATTTATTCTGTACCATCTTTCCAGCTATTAACTGACATGCTAGGTGCACTACGCCATTTTGGATGGAGGCTACCTTGTAGACTTGCGTCCCCTTCTCGACATCACCATATGTGTCCTTAATCTTCTGTGCTAGCGCACGATCAATGGCCATTCCTAGGTAGAACTCCTGCAAGTCAGGTCCTTGCATACTCAACCCTTTGATCCTATGGATTAGTGTTAGATTGACTGTAATACAAAGGTCTAGCCATAAATAGCCGCCATGGTAACACGACAGTAGCATCTTGACACAGGCGTTGACTTCCTAATGCCTTCTAAACTGGGGGATTTTCATGACATTTAGCAAGGTGGACTGCGCGAGGTTCATCGTCCATGACTAGGGGATTATCTTTGAGTTCTTTCCCTTTGTCTTGATCACGTACTTATATGGGGTGAGCGTACTATAGTTTTTGCGATCTCCAAGGTTGAAGTCGTTGAACTTCAATGTTGTGATCTTATCCTATTATGCATGAATTGCGTGTATCCCCTTCGGGAGGTACGCAGGAATGATGGTGTACTCAAATTCCCTTGGCACACTATCTCGACTCACTGCCCCAACCAAAGGTGGGATGTAATCGGGCAATATGGACGGGATCAGCTTCGCATTGGCTAGGTCATATTTGTGTTTAGTTCTCTTTTTTGTTGATGGTCGGGATGATCCAGCTCCGCGAGTAGTCGACAGAGAGGCTTGCAGTACTCTCGTCGATGATGCTTGAATACTTGTAGACATCTCTCTTTCATACATTACCCTTTCATTCATTAGGTCAATAAGAACTTCCTCGACAATT
The DNA here is from genome assembly GCA_010110895.2 of Picea sitchensis. Lineage (NCBI taxonomy): Eukaryota > Viridiplantae > Streptophyta > Pinopsida > Pinales > Pinaceae > Picea > Picea sitchensis. Next base: position 129,921 of record SNQJ01S0029335.1, on the reverse strand, counting down.
TTCTCTACAGCGCTAAGCTCGTCTAACATGCACGCTCGTGGTTAAATGTCTTGGGTTCGAAGAGTAATAGGTTAGCGCAATGGGATAGATGGCACTCACATGGTGATCACTGTGCGAAATCAACTATGTTGCGGGCTCAAATTCACGGTTAGCAAAAGTGTTCTCGGTGCATGGCGCGATGGGATAAATAGATACTTGGTAACGGATCTCTTCCAACAGGTAAGAAGCCTTCATTAAATCAGTTATGGTGCGGTCCCAATAGTCTGGTGGCGAGTTGTCTGACCATTAATGCCTTTCTTCCCATTTGGTCCATTAGACTAACAGATATATTGCTCCCAACGGTTATATTTCTTCGCCATGGCGAAGTGCCATGTGACGTTGTTCTGATATTTTGACAAAGCTCCAATTTTGTAAATTTTCCTTCTACGAAGTTCCCTCAGGAACCTTTTGTAACTTTTCAATCTTATCTCTCTTCTTACTTAGTTTCCTAGCCTTCTTTCCAGTGAGCTTCGTCTTGGAATTCATTTTTCCATTCTGGTTCTTATCTTCTTTTGGCATATCAACTTCGTGTTGTTTCAATTCTTTCCTAGAAATCAGGGGTAATACTTCATCTGTATCTGGAATAGGCACTACAATCTTCTGGGACTCCTCTGGTATTCTTGCAACTTCGACATCCAATTCTCTGGTTTGAAATGGCTTCGATCTATTCTCCTATTCTTTAATCAAGTGCATGATCTTCCTAGTCATGAAATCTTTTAACTCTTGCTTCTTCTGCTCCAAGACTTCTTTTTCTTTCCTTTTGGCCTGATCTTTTTCAATCCAAGGTTTTTCGAGCAACATAGTAAATGGAGTGATGTCCTCAATAAATTTAACAACTTCAAATTCTTCCTCTGGCGAAGTTCCATTGGCACTCATAGATATCTGGGTAAGCTTTCCACCTAGGTTTATCAGCTTTCCTCTCAATAGTCCTATTCCTCCCAATGAAGGAATCATAGCAGGCCTTCCTAAAGCTTCCCAAGTTCTTTTTGTCATGATATTCACCTGTGTTTCCTCATCCAGAACACAGTCAATGTCAAAGTCTCCTATTCTTACTTCAATACATTATTTTTCTTTGAAGATCTCTGATAAGCTCATATGTCGGTGTTTGTTTAGGGTTCTTTGCATCTGTATTAATACTTTCTTTGATCCTTTCTAGGATTTTATAATAATCTTGGTCTCTGGATCTGCCTCAATGTTTTCTTGGTTCATATTCATTCTTTCAACCTTAGCAATCATTCTAGGGCAATCCAATACTTCATGGTCCAGAGCTTTGCAACAGAGGCAACTAGGTTTTCTACTAGGGCATTCCTTAGCCATATGTCTCGGTCTTCTACAACTGTAACAAAGGGTTAATCCTCTCTTTCTCTTAAATGATCCCCATCCCTTCCAGTACTGTGCGCTAGGATCATAGTAGCTAACCTGCAAAAAATTCTTTCTAGTATCTTGCATCCATTTGTTAGTCCAAACATTCTTTCTATGTATAGGTATAACATATCTTTCATTATTCTTATCAGATCTACTCATATCAAATCTTCTTTCTACTATCAGTGCCCTAGTTTTCAAGCTAGGATAAATCTTATTAAACATACCTAGATCCATACTTTAGAAACAAAAAATTCTTACTTCAACAGAGCACAAAGCTTCCAGATCTTAAAACTTTTCACTATTCTTACATTTATCAGAGCACAAAGCGTTCAGATCTTACCTCATTTCTGCAGATCGGATTTTTTAGTATAGAGCTTCTCAAATCAAGTAGAATATTGCGCACTAGAGTAACATATCTACGCATAGAGATTTCACAATTTCAGGTCAGGTCTTTGCACAAAGATTATTTTTCCTCAGTTCCCAGCAATCATAGTTCCAGGTCCCGACAACAGAACCATTTGTTGGAACAGGGGCAGACCCAGGGTTCAACGCTACAATAGCGCACCAACAAAACCCTAACTACTGGCCCTTTCGTCAACACCTGCGAAGCAGATGAAGTCTCACCCGAGGTAGAGGCAAGGGTGGTTGTAGGACTCAGATGTCTGCAACCTTAGCTGGGATATAGATATGTGATTCTAATATTTAACAGAGAACTTAGCAGTCAACATTCATCAACATTTAGTTCTTAGTAACAACGCAGACAAACCCTAATTACAGAGCATCGCAGTATTCAACCATATCCACATCTAATAGCACTTAGCATAAAAGGAACATATTAGATCTAGCAGATTCAAGCACTAAGCATACTCACATAGGTCAGATCTAACATTCATTATCCTTTATAAGCACAAAGCAACATCGGTTCTATCTAGCATTCATCTATATCATAGAAAGTCACACATAAACACACTAACATATCGCACAGAGCNAACCCTAATTACAGAGCATCGCAGTATTCAACCATATCCACATCTAATAGCACTTAGCATAAAAGGAACATATTAGATCTAGCAGATTCAAGCACTAAGCATACTCACATAGGTCAGATCTAACATTCATTATCCTTTATAAGTACAAAGCAACATCGGTTCTATCTAGCATTCATCTATATCATAGAAAGTCACACATAAACACACCAACATATCGCACAGAGCAGAGAAACACAACATATACGTGGTTCACCCCCCCCCCCTTGGGGATATGTCCACCAACTCTTCTTCTCTTCTATTATCTTTTGTTAATTAGTTACATGCACAGAGCCTCAAAAACCCTACTCTACATAGGACAGGAGATCTGCGCACTTCGCTAGATCCTCCTTCCTCGAGTTAGGTTCAGCACAAAGCCTCCTCTCGATTTCTCACATTCCATTTCACTTAGCCCTACCAGTATTACGTAGTATGCACAGAACACTTACAATCCTTTGATCACATAGATCAATCACTACTACTTTCTACATCGCCTAGCTTCTATATATATATTACAAAAGCGGGCCTAGGCCTGGGTAAACCCATGGGCCGACCTTCCCATACTCGTTACATGATCCCAAAACCCAAAAATCCCTAAAAAGGGGCGGATATCCTGCGATCTCCTCTTCATCTTGCGCTATGTCTTTGACAGCCTATCGAAGTCCCAAAAATAGGTCAATCATGACCAAGTATCCTCAAAACTTGGTCAAGGATCAACACTACTGCAAACTCAGTGATAAACCCTGTAGTAATGTTGTCTAACTAGAAATCGACTATGCACGTGATTTTTTTATTAACTCTTTCCAACCACGCGATATTTTCAGTAGTCCACACTACTGGCCTAATTTGATTAGTCAGATGGGTATCTTTCAACCTCAATATCTACTCATGTAATAACTCTAGAAAGAAAATGAAATATGCTTCATTAAATCAATAAACACATACCTCTGCAGGTATTAGCATAGTGTATACCTGGAACCCTTATTATCTTTCTGCGCAAACTCCAACTGCTTTGTCTCCAACCATCTTTCAATCTCTTTCTTTGTAGGATTACATGGCCTGAACATCCATTTTTACCACTGAATCTTCTTCACCAAACCCTTTCCTATATCTCTTTTTGAGTTCTAGCCAAGAACAGAACCATTTGTTGGACGTATGGGATGACTCAAGTTCTACCTTAGTTCTCCAACAAAACCCTTATCACCATCAACCCTTCTGGTAAACTAGAAGGCTACACCATGCACAGTGTGCACAATGCAGTCTCACCCGAGATGGTTTATGGGTGACTGAAGGATGCAGGTGTCCGCATTCATGGAAGGGATTGGGTTTGTTCTTCTTACTCTTATTTCTACTTAACCATGCATTCTATTATAATATTCATCATACCCATTCATTCATTCATTCATAACACTCATTCTGCATATCTATTCTAATGTGCGTTGTAAGTAAATCCATTCATTTATCTATCTAACCATTCAATCATAATTGCATAAATAATAAAACATTCAAATACATTGCACACAGGGTTTTACCGTGGTTCACCCCCCCCCCTCTGAGGCTATGTCCACAAAGATCTTCTGCTTATTTTCTTATTCATCGTAATAGAGAGTAGTGAGGCAGACCAAGATTGCACCAAGCTCCACACCTTGTGACCTGACCCTCATCTACATCTCCAGATTAACTCCATCTGAGCTCCACAACTCTCAAAACATACTTCAACTCCAAAAATATGCTCCAAGTACTCAAAAATTCACTCAAATATTTCACAAAGCATAGATGGGATACACAGATGCCTCATTCTACCTTAGACTTATTCTATTTATATTACAAAAATGGGTTAAAACCTTACAATATGACTCCAAAACCCTAACCCTAACATGGCTAGGTTTGTCCACATCTACGTCGAATTTCTGCAAATATTCCCCCGCGCGATGCTTTTCCTCAAAATATTTTGTGCTTTCCTTCTTCGTCCAATCTGTCTCATTTGTTGCGTTGTTCTCCCAAAAATGTATGCTCCAACATAGAAATTTTAATCTTTTGTCATATTCGTGGACCGACTCGCCTGGTCGTCACTTTATTTCTTTCAGTTTTTGTGCGGCCAAGTGAATAACATCTTGGACCTTGAAAAATGATAAAAAGTTTCTCTTTATTTCTGATTTTGATAGGTTTTGATTTTCTATGAAATTCATGAAACATGTTAGAGCACGGTGTTGAAGAGAAGCACCGAATTGTGCCATCTGTTTAACTTTATCTGATATGTCTGTTGCATCCCATAATTATTCGCATAAAAAACAATGTCTTCTTGGATCTTGGTCTCCTTCATAAAGGTGAATATCATTGAGTCACATGGCTTCTTTTTTAAGAATGCTAGATTTTTGTGATCCTCGACTTATCACACTTTTCGAATGAGATGTTGGATTCTTAGTTGGTTGTTTTTCTTCTGACTTGTTTGTCGGTCGGTATTCTGACGAATGGTATGTTAAAAGTAATCATTTATTATTTGTGATATGAGTTACTTCTTTAGTCTCGCAACTTTGGTCTTTATATTGAACGATACATCGTTCGTTTGGACGTGTCAGTTCACAACTATAATCTATTAGGTTTTTTTCTCTTGATATGAGATTTGGCAGGGGCTCGGGTCTGTGAGATCCTTGATGTGAATGATCATTTTATCGACTTCATTTATTTCTGGCTCGACAATGAGTGTGTCACGTAAATTGTCATTCCCATTGATTATATACCATAATCTTGCAGATTGTTCGTTGATCTGAAGTTTTTGTTGAAGGAATTCTCTAATTCGAGGGTTGGCTACTTGAATGGGAGGAGTGCATATATTTGGTCCTGACTCTTCGTAATCCATGCTTTCAACTTGGTTTTCTGGTTGATGGGCACCCACGCTAGACTCTATCAACTATGCTTTGTTACTTTTGTTGGGGATCCCCACTGCTACTGTTATTTCCATCTCTGGTCGATTTCTTTCAGACTGAGACTGCTCATGTGCTCTATCAAGATGATCTCCTCTGATCATTTTTCTATTCGAATTTTGGTTGTTCCACAGATTACGAATATCATATCTTTTCTTTTTTCTTTTTTTGCACTCCTTATAAGCATATTTGTATGCCCATAGGACTACAAGAATTTTGTCGTTGTAGTTGTTCTTTTCAATGACGTAGATTTTAGTGAGTCCTTTATGTAGTGTCTAATTAAATGCTTCAACAACACCATTTGCTTAGAGATGGAATGTTGTTGTTATTCTGTGATCAATTAGAAATTTCTTTAGTAGAAATTGGATCGTCTCGTTTACAAAGTGTGTCCCTTGGTCACTTTTTAGTGTTAGTGGACATCCAAATCTTGTGATTATGTTCCCATAATTAAATTTCATTGCAACCTCTTTAGTGCATGTTTCGACTGGTTCTGCTTTAGCCCACTTAGTCACATATTCGACTGTAGTAATAATATATTTCACACATGTTCTTCTTTCTCTTTAAGGAAATGGATTGACAAAGTCGACGGCCCATATCTCAAATGTTCGATTAGGGTTGATCGTCTATATTGGCATTTCATTCTTCCATAGAGAGCGACCCATTCTTTGACAACTATCACATTTCTTGACTTTTTCCCAACAATATTTATGTAAATTCAGCCATCACAAACCTACCTGAAGTATCTTTCGCGCTATCGTTTCGGCCTGAAAGTGGCCCCCAGCTGGTCCTGCGTGTGCCTCATTGATGATGTCTTCTCTTTCATGTTCCAGAGCACATCTCCTTAAGACGTCATCATGTCCCATTTTGTATAGATTTCGTTTATGATTGTGAATAGTGTTGCTTTTAGAGATAGCACTTTCTTTTTATTTGTTGAGAGATCATCACGAGCCTTCCCCTCCTCCAAGAAACTTGTTATTTCTTCTAGATATTTCGGTGTTGCTTCGATACAAAATAGATGTGCATCTTGAATATCATCCTCTATGCCATTCAGGACCTCCCCTATCTCGAGTCAAGATAGATGGTCAGGCCTGACGTTCTTTTTCCCGAGTCGAACGATTATATCGAATTTAAATTCTTAGAATAGTAATAACCAACGATAGATTTTTCCTTGATGAATAGGATTATTGACTAAATATTTTAAAGCTTGAAGATCTGTAAAAAAATTGAATGGGTTCCCCAATAAGTATGTCAAAATTTATGTAAAGTGAATATCATCGATAAGGCTCCCATTTATGTGGTCACGTAATTTCTTTCTTCTTTATTCAACTTCCCACTAGCATATGTGTTTGGGTGGTCAATTGTGTCACCATATGGTTGCGCTAGAACCGACCCAACAATGACATTTGAAGCATTGACATGGATGTGAAACCTTCTCGACCAGCTGGGGAATTTTAATATGGGGATTTTACCAGTTTCAACTTTAAAATTTCAAATGACTCCTGGCAGTCTTGACTCCATCTAAACTCAATTTATTTTCGAAGCATCTCATCCATTGGGAAAGTGATATCTGAATAATGGTGTATAAATCTTCGATAATACCCAATATCTCCAAGGAATATTTTAATTTGTTTCTGATTTACAAGTGACTTCGAGTCGATGATGATTTTGATTTTTTCCATATCGAATTTTACACCATCCTTACATACCACATGGCCTAAGAGAATGCTAATTATTGTGGAAAATATGCACTCCTTAATATTGAGAGACAATTGGATTTGTCTGCATCACTCCAGCATTAATCTGTGCCATTGTATATGGTTTTTGAATACGTTGTATATAGTCTAATCGTCGAAGTAGACAACCATTGTCTTATAGATGTATTCTTGAAATGTTTTTACTACTATTCTTGAAAATACTATTGGGGCATTCTTTAGCCCAAATGGCATTACCTTGGATTTGTTTTCATCACTCCAGCATTAATTTGATCCATTGTATATGGTTTTTGAATAGGATGTATATAGTCCAATCGTCAAAGTAGACAACCATTGTCTTATAGATGTATTCTTGAAATGTTTTTACTACTATTCTTGAAAATACTATTGGGGCATTCTTTAGCTCAAATGGCATTACCCTATAGGAAAAGGAGCCAAATTTAGAGACCAATGTCGTATTTGGTTAATCTTCTTTATATATAGGCACTTGATTGTATCCCAAAAATTTGTCAGTGAGTGAGTAACATTCATGACCTGCAACTTCATTAATTATTTCATCGGTGAATTGAGTGGGGAATGGATCCATTAAAGTTAGTTTGTTGAGACCTCTAAAGTCGATGCAAATTCTTAACTTCTTGGGGTCGTGCTTCTTTGGTTTAACCACCAGAATACTTTCCCATTCTGCTTTGTCGATTGGATATAATCGTTTTATTTACATGGGCTTGGGTTGATACTTGTCACCCATGAAGCTACATGCTTCCATAAACGTGTGTTCCTCCCACCATTTGGAAGTCACATGTCATTCCAAAAGAACTTAGGATAAAAACATATTATTCACATGTCTTTCTAGAATAATATCAAAATATTATTCCCAAGACTTAAGCCCTTAGGTTTAGCCCCTAGGCTCCACACTTAGCCCCCTTTTCTCACCTTCCAGCCCCTAATCCCTTGCCTACTCTGTGGAAGCTTAGTCCCCCATCACTCATCCATCGTGTCGGCCTGCACGTGATGGTGTTTATATTTTTATTAATGTTTTGCATAGATACATGTACAACATCAGGCTCTTGCTCTTCAACACTCAGGCTCTCCAGCCTAACAATCACATAAGCCCACCAGCTTATATAAACTTGTCTCACGAGCCTATAAAACATTTTTACAACTCATTTCGTAAACAATATTTACAACTGGGCTCGGCCTTGGGGACATTACAATCCCCCTCACCTTATTTCTACACTGTCCTCAATGCAACTTTACACAACATCTGCAAGCTTTTCAAAATTTTCAAAAAGTTGTAGGTACTCTGCCTGCATAACATCTTCATGCTCCCATGTTGCGTCCTCAGGATCGTACTAGGTCCACTCGACCTTTACAAGCTTTATAGCTCGATTCTAGAGCTATTTTATTTTCCTGTCCAATATGTGCACAGGATGCACTTACAGGACACCTTCTGGTTCCACCTGAATCACACTCCAGTCGATAACATGATTAGCATCAAGTATATATTTCTTAAGCACTGAAAAATGAAACACATTATGTACAGTCGTAGATGCAGGTAATGTAAGCATGTATGCAACTGGCCCAATCCTTTCCAGGATTTCAAATGGCCCATAAAATCTTCCTGCCAACTTGGCGCAACTTCCCAACTTCAAGGAACTCCTGTTAGTTTTCACTTTCAGGAAAACATGATCACCCACTTTGAATTCTCGGTGGGTTCTATTCTTATCAGCATAATTTCTCTGCATGTCCTGGG